>JAUTBQ010158539.1:0-13003 GCA_032361185.1 Lepetodrilus ovalis | reverse complement strand
AATAACTGGAGGAAGAGAACGTTGGAGAATTTCACCTCAGTAGCGGAGGGAGAGGGGGAATTGTGTCAATATGTGGGAAAACTCGCGCAAACAGCTAACCAATGAAATCACCGTAAAAAAAACTCTATACAATGAAATAGCTATTATTGTGGGTTTTTTTTATAGCTCCTATAGACCGTTTGCGCGAGTTTTCCCCTAGATGTGTGCCAGGGGTACTATACAAGTGAGAACGTAATAAGTAACTCTGCAGTGCGAGGATGGAATGGACCAAGAATCTCGAAACATTGCTAGCTGGTGCCTGGTGGCTATTGAGTCTCAGGCAGCAGTTGTCCGTCGTTATAACGTCCACCATACATCGGTGGAAAGGTTTGGGGAATTACAAAAATGATTACATGTATGTCAAGTGAATGTACTTTGCATTTGTAACTTATCGTCGCAAATTGGTGAAGGATTCTCGCAGCGACGTTAAACTCCATAATCACTCATTCACTCACTTACTCAGTTGTAGCTAAGAACTAGTCTAAAACAATTAGTAATGTATGTGATATTATGCATTTAACCCTGTCGCATGATCGCGCATCTATTATACTTTCTGTTTTATTCATATTATCAGTGTACTTTTTTTCTTTTTCTTTGTTACCTGGAAAACTATGTTAACTAAAAAAAAACCCGCATCATCTGGTGACGTTTTAACGCTTCATGTCCCCCCATATCGACTTGATAGGGTAGTATACCCTGTTAATAATATCGTGTCGCTCAGATATGTGTCATCGTTGAAGATGAAACTGAGAACAACATGCTAAATCGTAATAAAGTAATGAGGTAGCCTTAAAGGCATACTATCACAGATGGTTGACCTATAACGGACAAATTCTATCTGAAACTACGTCCCAATACGTAGGTATATTTCATTTCATTTCACACCGTATGGTTAAAGGCATGATATCACACATATATATATATAAAAAGGGACAAAATTGCATACCAGCCCTAAGAAATAGGACTTTGTCATTTATATCTGATGGTAAACAGCCTGAATATAGTCGTATTTTGATGTTACTTCTTTATATTAATGCAAAGGGACATGACTGAAAGTAGTACAACTAAAATATAAAATGACATGATTTACGTAACAGTATACCGTATATAACCATAGATATAATCCATGATATAACCCATCCTCGAAAACACAAGCTATTGTCGCTCCACTACCTTCCGCCAAATACTCTGGCATCACTGCCTATTCAGAACTCCGTTTTGGTTTAGCGAGGGTCACGGTGAATATATTAATAAATTATCTAGATACACCTGTGTTGCGTGGGCTCTAAATATATCGACCAATCCATAGGCGGGGAGATAACTCTGAATCGTCGTTATCGTTATGGGGAAAACATAATTTATTAATATATTCACCGTGAGCCTCGCTAAACCAAAACGGAGTTCTGAATAGGCAGTGATTCCAGGATATTTGGCGGAAGGTAGTGGAGTCACAATAGCTTGGGTTTTCGAGGATGAGGCAGGTCAGGAACTTATCCAATATTCTCAAAAAAACACACCTGGGGGCCTATTCTCAAATCCCCTGGTGCCTACATCCCCTGAAATCTCCAGGGTCTACATCCCCTAAAATCCCCAGGATCTACATCCCTGAAATCCCTGGGTGTATACATCACTTGGTGTCTACATCCCCTGAAATCCCTGGGTGTCTACATACCCTGAAATCCCCAGTGTTTACATCTCCTAAAATCCCTGTGTGTCTACATCCTCTGAAATCCTGGGGTCCACATGCCCTGAAATCCCCGGGTGTACACACCCTCTGACATCCTCCAGGGTCTACATCCCCTAAAATCCCCGGGTGTCTACATCCCCTGAAATCCCTGGGTGTCTACATCTCCTGAAATCTTGGGTTGTCGTCCACATCCTCTGAAATCGCCCAGAGTCTACATCCCCTGAAATTCCCAGTGTCTACATTGCTTGAAATCCCCAGGTGTCTACATCTCCTGAAATCTTGGGGTGTCCGCATCCCCTGAAATCCCCTGGGGTCTACATCCCCTGAAATCCCCTGGGGTCTACATACCCTGAAATCCCCAGGATCTACATTGCCTGAAATCCCCCGTGGTTTACTCACCTCCCCCGTCTGGCATCATCTGAAGCAGACAGAAGGTTTCCGGCCCACCCTCCAGCGAGTATTTCTCCAGCACTTTCCGAATCACTGTGTTTGTGTGGTCTGTATTACACAGCTGCCAGAAAAAAATAGGTCCAGTTTAGATCAAGAAAGTTACCATTTAGACCAAGTAAGTTACCAGTTAGACCACGAAAGTTACCATTTAGACCATGGAGAAGTTATAATTTCTCAGATAATTCCGTCAATCCCCTTAACACCAGCTTTTAAAAAGTGCTAACACAATCCAACCCAATCCTGTCCATGTGAGATACAAATTTATTAATGTTATGATTATTATGATTAATACAATATATTTTTTATTACCTCAGGTTTTGATGCACGGAACAAAAAATGTGTTCCGTAATTGTAACAACAAGCTCACCATTATGCTCTTGTAGATGTGAGTATTGGCCTGGTCGCACGGCTCGAGACTGACTCGGATGACGTAGGTGTCGGATGACCTGTATGGTGACGAGCATGTGTCACTGTCTGAGGAGATCACAGAGGAGGTGGACGAGGAATGAGACATCTGGAATCAAAAATAGGAGACATTGGTTGGTTACTAGACACTGCAATTATACCGTACATCACTTTCTCTCTTCTTCCAAACCACTTCCCCCCCCCACCCCCCTCTCTCTCTCTTTCTCTCTCTCTCTCTCTCTCTCTCTTTCTCTCTCTCTCTCTCTCTCTCTCTCTCTCTCTCTCTCTCTCTCAATCCCTCTCTCTCTCTCAATCCCTCTCTCTCTCTCTCTCTCTATCTCTCTCTCTCTCTCTCTCTCAATCCCTCTCTCTCAATCCCTCCTTCCCACTCTCCCTCGCATTCTACCTCACATTCTCTCTCTCTCTCTCAGAGATTACACCTCAAGAGTTTGAGCCCAATCTGGCTGGAGAACACTTACCAGTGGGCCAGCTAAGGAAGCAGTGATGGAGTCAGGAATACTGGACAGGCTACTCTGGTCTTCCATCCCACACACAAACAGACCGAACTTGCCACTGTCGAACCTGACTGGCTTGTGACCCAAACTGGGGAATAGATAGCCAAATATCATTAATCCAACATATGCACCGTTCATAAATGATGAACTTGATATCCTAAATAGCAAATACAAGTACTTAAACACTATGCTATATGACAAAATAATCATTTAAAAACATAAATAATAAAATACAAAATATGTACTTTGCTGACAAAAATGCTTAAAATAATAGAAAATTAAAGAAAAGTTGTAATTTACATTAAGCCTTTGAATGGCACATTCAAGGACAAAATAGAAATACATGTGCAAAAAATATTAGAGAATAAAAAAGCTGAAGATTACAAATCTGTCAAGGTAAAAAAAACTACAAGGTCATTTTAAAAACTGAACATTTATTAAGTAAGAAAACACACAATAGAATAATAATAATACCGTACATAAATATATTATTTGGCTGTCACAAAACCTGGATCTAGTTGTGATGCATCCAATGCAATAGTAACACACACATTTCTATACTATTATACTATATACAAATCTGTAAATGTCTAGCTTTCTATTTCATGGATTGTGCAGTTAAGGATCCAGGGTTATGTGCCTGAGAGTGACTATAGCACTACAAGTGTCATAACTCTCTCTATATGTATCATCTCTCTGAGGGAAGGGTACAACTCTGAGCTACGCTGACTCCGTTTACTGCCCTTCCTATCATTGACATCATTTACCCAGCACACAGATTTGTACCCTGTCTGCATCTAGTGAGTTGCTTGCCCATGTGTCTAAATTGAAACCAACCAATGAAAACGTGTGTTATAACCTGTACGAGTCAGACCCCGGTTACATGGGTCGTCGCTAAAGCCAGGGAAACCATATAGTACGAGTCAGTCGAGTGAGTTATGTCACGTGACATAGGCAAGATGACTTTTGACAGTCGATTCAACTTAGCAGGACACAATGTGCAGATTGTAAACTAACACTTGTGAGAGTTGATTGCCAACACGAAAACTCTTTGAGAATATTTGACTTCATTTGTTGTGTGATCAAATTCTTCACACGGGACTCAGAGAGTGACTGACAAAGTATTTGAAGCTATTTGTGTAGGTGGATTTTGCCATGCGAAAGCATTTTGAAGTTTTTGTGTCAGGAATTCTGGCCTTTGTAGGGAAGGGACGATTACGAGGTTAGGTCACATGTCCTAGGCAAGAAGTACATGTATTGGATGTTATGATTATTAGCACTTTAAAAAAAAATTAGTATTGGGGTTTAGTCGCTTTCAGTATTCTTTCATTTATATCACTTATGCTGGGCTCCCAGGACAAGATTTGAACTCGGGACCTTTAGCTCCAAAGGCCAAAAATGTTACCACTGCGATACCACCTACAATTCCTAACATTAGGATTGTGAAAAGAATAAACAAATAAAACATATATAAAAAATAAGTACATTTTAATAAATAAATAAATAAATAAATAAATAAATAAATAAACATATAATAAAAAAAATAAAATAAAAAAAAATATATAAATAAATTAATCGAAAAATTAAGAAAATAAATAAATTAAGAAACAAAGAAATTCACTAGTCAGGCAAGCTAAATACATGTAGGGGTACATTGCACAAAGTACATGAGCAAGACATAACAAGTGTCAAGAACTACAGCTAATCTGAAACAAGAACAACACCTTTACCATGTTCAAAACTTGCACGGTCTATCGAAACCACATAATATTACAACAATACCAATTTCAAGCATTTAAAACACTTTCAAGCAAGGAACAAATATATTAGCTATTGAACACTGAATATGAAATTTACTTTGGAATGTAAAAATGAACATCAATTTATTATGGATTGAACAGTGAACAGCAAACATATTGGAGAATGGAAATGTGAACATCAATTTATAAAATATTGAACAGTGAATTGATTGAATTAGTGCTTTACATGGCAATGGGATTATTTCACCCATAGACAAATGTAGAACAGTGAACGTCAAATGAATGTATTAGGAACTGAACAGTGAACATCAACGAAACAGGCTGTGGTCACAGCTCACCTAAGACTTTGAGCAAATGTCACTTCATATGGTGGCACATGCCTACAAAAAAACAGTAACTCAACAAAACAAGAATAAAAAAGAGGTAAAATCAGAACATAGTGCAAATATTCTTTTGTGAATACAAATCAATGTGCTCTTATTGCGAAATCAAAATGGTTACGAAAAATCTAATTGTGACAATTTTCAGCAGTCTCAAGACACGATTCCTGATACGTTTTCAGACAAGATTCTTGATATGATTTGTGGTAAAATGTCAGTAAGATTCTGGACAAGTTTCCTGAAAAGATTCTGGAATAGATCTCGGACCAGAATCCGGTTGACTGATAAGATTCCAGGTAAGATTCGTGACAAGATTGTCCGACTTGTCATTCAAAGTGAGCTTGATAGGAATATTTCCTACGAACATCAACAAATATAAAAAGCAATAACATTGTATAGAGTTTAACCATTCGCACAACGCAAGTCAACATACCTGGCTGATTTCTTCTTGATCTTGGCTGACCCTTCCATAGGAGGCTCTATTGCACAAGACACATCATGGCTAAAAATATACCAATATTTGATGTTACTATCTGCACATCAGACACACTACGACTGTATGTCAATGGATGCTTCCACTAGCTATATATAAGATTCAGAATATACAGTTAATTATGTTTCAACCGGGGTTATTTCAAATTGTTTTCCAATTTTTTGTTTGCGATGGGGTTTAGAGTCGCTTTATAGAATCTTTAACTAACAACACGACTTGTCAGTCTATTAGGGCAGGAGGAAACCTGCAACATCCGTAGCGCTGAATGTTGCAGTAAACCTGCGAGCACTGGCTGGTACTGACAGACCTAGGATGATAACTGTAGTGCCAGCCATTCTACAGACAGGGCATCCTGTCAATATCGCGTCAGACATGTAACTTCTGCGAAATTGATGCCAGGGGTGCGGGATTTGAACTCGGTACCTTTCACTCCGTAGTCCAACGTTCTACCACTGCGCTACATCCCGGCCCAACTCTTTCAATTATATCACAGCTTATCACACATATGACCTACCTTTCATTGTCACTGTTAACCCGTATGGAGTCGAACCAGATCCAGAACTGAGGATCCTCCTTGATGCTGTAGATCTGCGCTGCGGACTGAAGGAGCTTGATCTGAACGAGCACGTCAAATTCCTTCCGATGCTTCTCGAAGTTGATGAGGCCATCTTCCGTCATGTCGGGATTGGCTGTGTGGATCATCGACAGATCTGTCAAAAACGTTCCCAGGTATGGCACCGTTCCTTGCACAATTCCCTGAGAACAAAAATGCATTTTTTTTAATTGTGGTTTAGAGCAGCTTTCAAGAATCTTTCATTTTTCTTTTCTTAACCCTCTCCCCACTGCAGGCAATTGGAGATGTCATGAGCTGTGTTTGTGCATAATCCAGCAGGGAGAAATTGGGATTAATAGTTGCTCTCAAGATTTTTTCACTTGAGTTGCAGTAAATATCACTGCTTCAAGCTTTATCAGTTCAGGGCAGGAGGAAACCAGCAACATCCACGACCTTTGAATGCTGCAGTAAACCTGCGAGCACCTGCTGGTACTGACAGACCAAGGATGATACAGACAGTGCATGCTATCAATACCACGGCAGAAAGGTAACTTCCGCGAACATTAATGCCGGGCCGCATGTGGCGGGATTTGAACTTGGGAACTTTGGCTCCGATGTCCAAACGTTCTACCACTGCACTACCACCCGCCCCTATCCCTGTGTATCACCTGAACTGGCAACAGACAGCCGTGGAATACAAGCCATGGGTCTGGGGCCTGCCCCAAGCCACATCCAGGGCAAACAAATCACCTCCTGGACAAAATAATCCGCAGATATACAGTGCCCCCTCGATATAAGGCTGTTCGATACAGAGCGGATTCGGATATAAGGCTGGATCAGATGTGGACCCCATTTTTATTTTTTGTTCTTTACCTGCACTATTATATAAGGCTGGTACTATATGTCATGGACCCCAAATACAGCCTTATATAGAGGGGGCACTGTAGTTAAATAATTAATGTTTAATCGTTGCAAATGGGTGAAAGATGCCCGCAGTGACGTTAAACTCCATAATCACTCACTCACTCACCTATTTTTTAACATATAGATACTTTGGTGCCTTTCCAACGTACCTGTAACTGTAACTGAAATTAAACGTTTCCACTGCATTCTACTGAGTACATTTGACCATGTGATGTCCTTATACATGTGCTACGTGCTGTAATGCTGACTACCAAGGCACGCTGGTTCCAGGGTTTCATGGGTTGGTACATGGTGAAGAGCGGCCTGCAGGAGAAGAAGGACGTGCCTCGAGTGTCGCAGTACCGCCTGGCCGCCCATCTCGGCACCGCCATCTTTCTGTACTCGCTGCTCCTGTATGGCGGTCTTTCACTTCTCACCCGCCCCTCACCGGTGAGTCTGTGTGTCATGCCATGTTATAATAGGAATAATGATAATAATAATAATAATAATAATAATGATGAAAATGGCAATAATAATGATGATGATGATAATAATAATGATCATTATAAAAATAACAACAATAATGATGATGGTGTTCATGATGGTGAAGATATACTACTACTACTACTATTAATAATAATAATAATAATAATAATAATACTGTAATTACAATAAAATAATATATAGCAATAATGATGATAAAAATAGCAATAATAACGATAATGATTTTGATAATAATAATAATAATAATTATAATAATGAATATGCAAAAATAATAATGATGATAAAAATAACAATAATAATGATATAATTATTAATAAAAAGGAAGAACAACAACACAAACATTAACCATATCTACATTACTCTATGCAGTTTCTGTCTCTTGTAGATGCCTCTGACCAAACAGATTACCCGACTACGAATATTTAGCCACGTGGTACTGAGCGGCATTGTCCTGTCAGCTATCACAGGTGAGATACAAGTCAGAAACAGTATCGGTTACTTGGTAGCTCAATCATTTATTATCTCGGATCTTCTACGATCACAGTTTTTGTTTGAAAGAGAATCTGTATTGCATACTCATAGCTAGTTTAATCCAAGTTTATACATGTACGCTACTCTTACATTTGTAATGTCTATGCACATCTTTTATGTGCTCTTCTGGAACATCATGATTTCATTTTATGGCGCATCGTTTGTACATACCATGATTCTTTTTAAGAGATTACAAAGAACATTTATTGTAGTTGTAATTCATTTGTGTTAGGGAGGGCCTTGCCAAGATCAGTCAGTAGTTCAATGGTATATAAATGGTGCAAATTTTAATGTCTGCTCACCATTTAAAAACTTGCAATATGATATTTTACAAAGAATTTTATTATTTTTCCAGGTGCCTTTGTTGCCGGTCTCGATGCTGGTCTTACCTACAATTCCTGGCCCAAGATGGCCGACAAATGGATACCAGATGACATTGGAGCTCTTGAGCCAAAGTGGAAGAACATGTTTGACAATCCAACTACAGTCCAGTTTAACCACAGACATATTGTATGTTTGTCTTATTGATAAACATTGATCTATTTGCAGAAAACAAAATATTAATAATATTTGAAGAATTAACTTTTATTTAAGTTGCCATACACAAGCCACATTTTTCTTACAGGCCGAGTCCACTGTTGTGCTGATCTGCGCATTTTGGTGGGCGTGTCGAAAAGCACCACTGTCTCGGCGAGCCAAGATCGCCCTCAACTGTGTCCTAGGCATGGCATTTGTACAGGTAGAACTTGAACTTACATCTGTCATATACATTATCTTACATAGTGGTTCACATTATTAGTAGGTTGAAATAATTTGGTGGACTCCTGTACAATCAAACTCCCTGAATCTGAAAACTGATAAACTCTTGACTGATATCGAAAATATCCGTAGGCTGAATCTTGACTCATTGCATGATAAAGGGTACGATATGGAAATAAGCATATGATAACCTATGATATTCTCTCCATGTATATATATTCCTGTATATTCTCTCCCTGTGATGTACATTCATGTATATTCTGTGTGTAGGCGTCTCTGGGTATCTCCACTCTACTGATGTACGTCCCCACCCACCTGGCCGCCACCCACCAGACCGGCTCCGTGGTGTTGCTCAGCTTCGCCACGTGGCTGGCGCACGAGATCAAGAGGATGCCCAAGTAGACGTCCACGTGACTACCGCTGATCTCGTCTCCGTCAGCATCGTCCGCCTGCCTTACACTGAAACGACCCGAGCATGGACACGTGTCTGTGGCGAGATCTCCGCTCAATTCCAGCAGTGTAGAGAGAATTACGTCTAACAGGGTCACATTCCACAGAATGCTATAGCACTATGAGAGTTGTAACACTCTATACAGATTAGGGGTGATACGTATCATGATACTAGTTTTATATATATACTATGAAAATGCTTTTTGAGTAATAATATTAAATGGAGAAATGTGTAGGTTATATATTTTTAAGTACAAATACAGTGTCCCCTCGATATAACGCTGAATTTGGGGTCCATAACATACCCTCTGCCTTATAGTACTGAGCCTTGTTGGATAGTACAGGCAAATAACAAAAATAAAAATGGGATCCACATCTGACCCAGCCTTATATCGGAATCTGCTCTGTATTGAACATCCTTATATCGAGGGGACACTGTAATGAAGAAACAAAGTGAAAATCTGAAAACTTTAGTAAAGAAAAAACATGCCTTGTGATTTATACATACCGGTAATAAATTATTTAATGAAATACTTAAATAGGTCAATAAAAGCAGTCCTACTAGAGTGTTTATTTCAGAGCAACATGATATGAAAAGTTGACTAGACTGATTACATAATATGGATTTAATAGTTTGGTTTTGTATAAATAAAAAGCTAGATATTGATATGAATCGACTCGAGAGGAGTGAATCTCGTATAGCAATGTTGAAAGAGAAATGTAGGATTGTCAGTGCATTGGTAAATCATGACAGCCCTAATAAGGTACAGGTACCCGGTATAGCAAGTTTTGACTGTTGTATTGCTAGTGTTATTCTGTGGAGTAGGACCCAGATGTCTTGTGTGTTGTAATAATGGACGGGATTGTCTGTCCATGATCAGCCTGCTATTGACATGTACACATGTATGATGTTTCATGTAGGAAAGAACACTAATAGAACAACTATCTGTAAATACATAGTGGTGTTTCTAGCCATATTGCAAATAATATCTTCACGTATAATCATCATGCTAATGGTTGGGATGTGGGGAGTGCTTTGTGATGTTCCTAATACTATTCTGACATTAATGAAAGTATTCTTGTTATTTTCTGCATTTATGATGGTTTGAGCTATTTATGTGAAGCATTCGTAATATCCTTAAATCTACAATGTCTCATCATGTTTCGGAACAATATTGAAATTGTCAGTACAGTTTTATTCAGAGGTTTGGGCAATTTGCTTGGAGGAATGTCTACTACGCCTATACCAACATACTACTGTATTGTTTCTATGAATAGATTGTATGTTAAAATTTCCAATGAACAAAAACAATAACAGATGTTTTGTATTCTAGTTTCTACACAATTTGTATAATAAAATTGAAGTATTCATATCTATATAGAGTGATGATATATTTTTATATGCTTGGTATTTGAAGTAGCACAATATTGGTGAGTGAAGATATGACAGCGTTGATAACTCTTATCACTTGTGAAAGAAAATTATATTGGAACATGACAACCACTTGTTGGCATAATGTCAGTTATACATCTGTGTATTGTTTCCCAAGGCTTCCCCCTCACACCATTGAAGCACATCTTCCTTTTAAAGGCATACTATCATAGAGGGTTGACCTAGATAATTGTCAAACGAATTTCTATCTGAGACTACTTAAATTTACTAATGTACGGTACTTATTCCCTAACATTCAATAGTTATAACAAGTTTCATATTGTATATGAATTCAGATTACGGAGCATTAATTATCTGTTGTTTGATGCCTCAAATGATTTATGAAGAAAGTTATTGTGTTGTTTTATGTTTTTGTCATACCACTTTTGAGTTATGACTCCTTGCATTAATATAGTGAAGTAAAAAGAAATACAACCAGATTCAGGTTGTTCATCATCAGGTTGTCCTATATCGTTGGGTTGGGATGGAAGGTGAACTGGTATAGAATTCTGTCTACTATTCAGCTGTGGAAAGGTTTTTGGAAGTACAAACATGATTTTATGTATGTCACTTGAATGGACTTTGCACTTGTAACAAAGAACTAGTCCAAAACAGCCATAAATATCTGTGACATTATGCATTTAAATCTTATGTTCACATACACCTTTTCCATAATCTGTCATGTCAACTCTGAACTGAAAGTTCTAATGTTAATTTACACAATATTTATTCTCAAATCTGAAGACTAGAAAACTAGCGACCTTATATCTCAAAATTTTATGGGTGAAGTGAATGGTCTTCAGTTTTCTTATTAGCTAAGAAAGTCGTCCCAAATCAGTTTCCTGATGTTTGCTACACAGACTGAAATGTAGATCCCAATGCTGTAAGGCAACTGGAGATGTCCCAAAGAGCCATGCTTTATACTGCCAGTGAGGAAAGGGTTAAAGAAGATATACTAGTACTAGTATTGATCTGCTAGTACATTGTATGGAACCACTTTTTACAAGATCTCCCAGTGGTCCTATATATTATATGTATGTAGGAAATATCGAAGGACCTAGCACAGCACCCTGTAGAACACCATATACCATGAGTTTTATTAGGAACTACCATTTATATATGCACACAGTCTGCTAGATACTGTACTTGAGATTGAATCCATTCTAGTACCATCCCTCGCCCGTACGGTTCTCAAAGGCTCTCATTAGATAGTGATCTACAAAGACAAATGCAACTGACAAGTCAAGAAATAGCACAGCTGCCTCATCACTGAATCAGTGTAGAAAATGAATTCCTTGGCGTGTTCCTAACAGTAGAATATGTTCACACCTATGGGGTGGTAGGGTATACCTCTACTACAATTGGTATTCTTATGTGCTTTGGTTTTGCTTAGAATTCAGTATAACTCCTGTCATTATTTCGTGGCAGAATGGTGAAGGCTTCAAGTTCAAGCAATAAATCAATCAAATGTTGTACGATTACTTTAAATTCTATTTTGTGGAAATTGGGCTGAAATCATCAATATGGATGTATCATCTCTTGAAATTGTGTGTGTGATATTTGAGTTGTTAAGTAATTTAAGTATGTTCTTACTGTTAAGATCTTCACAACATGCTTACACTGTAAAGGCAGGAACTTAGTGTAATGTCATGTTGCACCTAAGGTAGTAAATTTCAGTAGAATCGATGTCTGTGGTATTTGTTGGATGTAGATGTATTGTGATCTATTGCAATAAAATTTATTTATTGTTTTTCTTTTTTTGTGACCGTCAAAGGGTAACGGCAGTAAATGCATCCATCTGTCGCAGGTTGATTGGTTGGTTGGATTGTGTTTTAGAGTTGCGTTCAAGACGTTTTGACTTATTCACAAGTTACAGGTTTTGTTCGTCCATGTCCTGCTTGTACCAGGCCGCATTCCTGGTGGTGCTTTTTATTTTTTATTTTTTTTATTTTTTTGTAATGGGGTTTATAGTCGCTTTCTAGAATCTTTTACGACTTGTCAGTTTAGGGCAGGAGGAAACCCGCAACATCCGTAGTGCTGAATGTTGCAGTAAACCTGCGAGCAACGGCTGGTACTGACAGACTAAGGATGATAACTGTAGTGCCACTCTACAGACAGTGCATCCTATCAATATCGCGTCAG
>JAUTBQ010158528.1:0-13006 GCA_032361185.1 Lepetodrilus ovalis | reverse complement strand
TTATATTTTAAGGAGATAAAGGACTAATTAAAAGGTCTACTGTTTGGAATTTATACGATATCAATCGTTAATTGATAATTTCTAAATTGAACATTTGCACCATTTTGGATGTTGCAGTTTTGCAACCTTACAACCAATAAAATTCCATATAATGCAGAACACACGAAAACCCTCATAGTGTGACAGCGTGTAACACAGACTGTTGTGTTCTCGCTGTCAGGAGAGCATGACTTGAACCATATTGCATGAAAAGTTAGTGTTAGAATGACAACATACAAATAATGATATCAAAAAAACATCATTCAAATTTCTAGTTCAGCACCATCTATGATAGTAATTCTCTTAGACCTCCAAGCCACTGAAAAACAACAAACACAATCCTGTTATTTCCACGTGCAGAAATAAATATGCTTAAAATTCTAATTTGTTCAACATCATCCATGATAGTAATAATCTTGAGCCATGTGATTGTGTTAAAAATATCCTGTGTGATTTATTGCTCAACATTACAGCAAGAATCTTCGACCCATATGCGATGATTAACTTTATTGAATTTCTATATACTCCTGAATTGGTTAAATCCATATTATACAATGTACGTGTTCATTTAAGGATTGACTGTCCTTTTTTTTAAGTAAATGAGTGATTATGGAGTTTAACATCGATGCAGGAATCTTTCACCCATTTGTGACGATTAAGTTCATCAAGGTATGAACATAAAAACCGATGTGCAAACTGTATGAAACTGAAGCGGTTCATACAAAAGTTTGCACATTGGCTTGTACGTTCATAATAACGATTACAGTCAATTCTTATAAATAACTTACTCAACGAAAGGATGGGGAATCATTTGATATAAAAGTTGAACATGATGCATCAATGTCTTTAATCAATATTTTATGGAACAGCGCATTAATATTTTCAACAATCTTTTGCTCACGTTACGTATAGCGTCATATATATGTGACGTAACAATGCCACCTAAGAAAATGTTGTTCATCAAAGTACAAACGCAATGTTTTGGGGGTCACATTAACCAACCAGATTATGGGATTCGCTGCAGATTTATTTACAAAAGATTAAAAACTAGGTTCAAGGGCAGTACTACTTACTACTGTCACTTAAAGTATGTATATCACGAACATTTCTAATATATTCTAGTCAGATATTGCACTGAATCATCTTGCAAATAAAATTATGACAGATTCCTGCAGTGAGAATAAAACTTTAAATCACTGTGTATTCATCCTGACAAGCCAACCATATTTCTAGTGCACATATATACTGCAGTATTTTTAATGTGCCTATTCATTACTATGTGTCCTGGCTCTGAGATTACGAAACATTTTTAAATACAAACTCCAGCTCAACTCAAGGTTATGTTCACAAATGCCCATACAATTTGAGTTTGAGCATGATATCATACTCAAAAGCATTCATAATCTCGAGGCCAGCTACATTATAATCCTGAATCAGTATAGGTCAAATATATGAGCATCCAATTTTCAAATACGTTTATATTCTCATGTTCCTCTGTCAGGATAACACAGCTTGTGATTTAAGTGTGCTATTGAATGAGTCAGAGATCTCAAGTATTTGAAATTCTCTAGAAATATGAAACTCCTACTTAGTCATTTTCAGGGATAAATCGATGGAAAACACATGCACGCAAGCCTGTACGCACACAAGCCCGCATGCACACACATGTGCACACACACACCTACGCACGCACGCATGCACGCGCACACACACACACACACACACTCACACACACTCAAGCAGGCATGCAAACACACACACACACACACACACACACACACACACACACAAAATATATATATTTATATCCACAAACACCTATCTCACTACCACACTTGCAGTGATCATCACTAAACACCCTGCTCAAACACCTTTTAACATTTATTTCAAACACATTAATTAATTATAATAAATAATATCTCAAAACTGTAACTTGTCATAAATCATTAATAGATAGCAATGATTGCAGCCAATGATAACTTGACTGTTCTCATAATCCCTGAACGATCTCAAGATGTTTACAAGCACATTAATGACATGAATACGAATAACCCAAAAATAACCATTCACTGTTGCTGGTGTTGAGAAAGACCCATTCAGCCCATACAAGCTGGAAAGTGATATCATACAGTATTATTTATATAGGATATAAAGGTAACTATTACTGGATGATAACAGGGTTAGAGCCAACTTTAACAACTGTCAAGCCAGCATGGATGCTATGATTATAGCCAGCTATGAGAAACGGGTCACCGAGTAGGTTGTGGACAGAAGCTGTGAAGCTAAGCATCCATTAAAGTTTCATGTACTTGCCGGCCTATACCCTACGACACTGTAGTGTCACACTCCACATAACATTGTGCCACACTTCATTGGAGATGTACTACATTTCGCATGAACTTCAACCAGATAAATCTACTCACTACTGTTGTCACCATGTTGATAAATACATGTGTCTACAAGAATTTAAGAATTTCGAGTTATAAAAAAATATGCTAATAGCTACAGGAGACATTGCACATATCTCTCTCTCTCTCTCTTTCACTATCTCTCTCACTATCTCTCTTTCTTTTTCCCTCTCTCACCCTCTTTCTTTCTCTCTCTCTCTCTCTTCTCTCTCTCTCTCACACTATCTCTCTCTTTCTTTTTCTCTCTTTCACTCTCTCACCCTCCCACCCTCTCTCTCTCTCTCTCTCTCTCTCACACACACACACACACACATGGAAGAAATAGCAGTTAAGATACCATTTGCACAGATAAAATCTTCAAAAGAATATCTTGAATGCTAGCAATGAAGGAATCACTACCATGCTACGAAAAGCCATTAAGTTATAATCTGATGCTTAGATCAACTAGGATTAGTGAATTAGGTAATCAGATTAGTATACCGCCTTTAACTTAAACACAATCCGGTTTGTGGTTTGTTATCCACACTTCGATAGAAATACTACTTTTCCTTCCTTGATATACGAAATTTCACCCTTACCAAGCTTATAGGTCTAGGACAAGGACACAGCATTTTTGCCACCTGGATTAACCCTCTCCATGCTGGAGGCAACCACATATGCACTAAAGAGAAGTCTGTGCCTATGTCTAAACCAGCAGGGAGAGGGTTAACCACAGCCAATGGGCATCTCTGGTTGCCACCAGCAGAAAAAAGGTCAATCAAGTATTCTGTAAGCTATAAGTAAACGACAGGGTGGCTAGCTAGGTCCTTCACTGTTCCATTGCCTCGTGGATGAAAATCAATGAGCTTGAGGTTACCCATTCCCACATTGTAACTCTGCCCCGTAGGTGTGCTGAAAGATCGCCGACATGGTGATAATTGTAGACCTGGCAGTTGGTGGACAGACAACACGTGTGCGATTGGGTGTTACAGGAAGCTGATTAGACCGACCGACCGCCTGATTAGTCCCACTGCTTGATTAGTCCCAAGGTTCCAGAGAGAGTAAACATGTGATGAGCACGATGAACATTGTGAAGGGAATAAATGAATTAATTCTTTACATCGCAGCGGGAACATTGTCATTGGTGAATGGCTCTTGTGAATTTTAACCTAATTGGTATCCTAGAAGTATCTTCTTGTAAACATGGTAAACTTGAGCATTAGAAGGTTCAGCATTGTCTCATCCTGATGACTGCTCATCAGGCAGCCTAATCTCGAAATGTTCTTACGATCTTAATAGCACAAGAACATTCATAGCCTCACTATAGTCTTTAAAATGTTAAAGGCATACTATCACAGATATTTATGGCTGTTTTTGACTAGTTCTTAGATACTTATAAATATCAAGTGTTGGGGGACTTAGTATACCAGTAAATAACAACTTTTGGGTGTACAAATCAAACGTGAGTGAGTGAGTGAGTGATTATGGAGTTTAACATTGCTGCGGGAATCTTTTCCCCCATTTGCGACGACACATATCAAATGTAAATAGTCTCAGACATAAATTTGTTTGGCCATTATCTAGGCCAATCAACCGTGATAGTATGCCTTTAAGATTGTCATACGATCGTAATAAGGTTTCGAGAATAGACCCCCTGAGGTAGGAATTCTCCAACATGTGAACATTGTGTGTGCCAGAACAGCTGGAATCTTAGATAAGTGTTCGGGATAATGACACTAACAGTGATTATTGTCAGATAATGACATTGAGAAATGAGATGAAGGCAATGTTAATGATTCCTGCCCATCTAAGAATAGCAACTTTTCAGCATGCAGCTCTCGTAACTTCATTCATTATCTTTTTCCTTTCTTCCCCATAAGAAGATAATGATAATAATGTGTGCATTCATATTGTGCGAAATCTTTGCTGGAAAGTTTATTTATCATCTCAATTTCCTAAATTATTCTAATCAATAAAATACATTGAGCGTTCAGGGTGGGTTCAAGAAAAAGTGATTTTCAAATGCAGCTGATGGTTCCCAAAAATCCCATATTAACGAGCCCTTTACGTACAGGCCAAGTAGTTTAATGTCCGAAATGACATAGGAACCAATGTGCCAAAATGTTAATGCAAAACCCTGTTAACCTCAGTACCTGACCAAGTTCTCATGAGGAAACCTTCCCCTAAATACACTTAACAAATCTGTCACCCATGTCAAAGACATGAAAGACGAGAGGAAATGGAAATGCTTCAATATTTGTCCCTGTGTCATCGTGACCCGGCTATAACCAGGAACAGTCAGGAAATAACTACAGGACACTTGCATGAAGCGCTGTATCCACTATGATAGACTATGCACTGCTCATAGATGATAGCTCTCATATAGATCGTCTTCTACTAGAGACCATGCATAGGCATAGCGCACTCATATCCATTGGCTCTTAGTAGCTACAAGAGCTAAATGTAAAAGGTTGCTCTGCCCCAGTTGCACAATGTTGCTCCAGTACAGGGCTCTAGACTAGCATATGCCCGACGTACAAAGGCAAGCTAACATATTGCTCTGAGGACAACTTATTTTTTAACATGTACAGTGAACCCCCGCTTATCCAGACTTTGGATAACCGGTTCCCTCCTATCCGGACGATTTTTACTATGAACCATATATCAGTTTGACTAAGTAGAATGACTCAGACATCTGGAAATTCAGTTATTCGGACGGGAACTCAACCGTCTGGATAAACGGGAGTCAACTGTATCACCTTTGGTGCCTTTGAAACTTGCCCTGACCAGCCTTGCGGGCAACTACCTCAAAACACATTGTTAGTCTGGACCCCTGCTCCACATTAACGTTTTGAGGCATGTTCGCCATGTCATGTTGAACATTAAACTACTTGCTCCGTGGGTAAAGAGCTTGTTAATCTGGGCTATTTCACTTATGGACAATACATGTCCTGGGCAGGCAGACAATCCTTCCAGTCGAGCCCTGCAGTACCAGACAAACACACCACAGACAAATGGTGGACCTGTGGGAGTTGCAACACTAGACTAAGTGATCACGGACTGATCCGGCGTGACTCGCATTGTACATCTCAGTATCGTTTCTCAAAGCTAATAGCTAATGCACTGCAAAGAGAGCTCTATGGTTTCTTAGTGCATAAGAGAGCTTTGTGAAAGGATACCCTGATCGCCATGTTTAAGAGATCGCTACGAGAGTGCTTATGGTCACGATACGAGAGCTTCGAGAAACGATACCCTATATAGCCTGGTTCTCACATTACGATCATTCCTTGTACACAGAACATTTCTTATTGAAAGGATTCCGATGTCTTCTTTCCAATTTGTACGAGAATTATTTATGTGATCAATATAGTTAATTACCAGATTAACAAGAATATGGTACATGAAATTGATTAACTTGCTCAAGGTTTAATTGTATTTGCTTATAACATATCCTCAACAGGGTTATAATTAGATAAAGGTTTCAATTTTTTGAGAGACCAATGCAGACATGAGGACAGACTCTACAGGCCCTACATTGGGAAGGTTGGAGGTACATGTAGTCTATGCCACACCATATTCTTACCCAAATATTCTTATTCAAAACATCCTCCTGTCTGTTAACAGTGATAAAGCAAAGCATTTCAGTGGCTCCTTTCAGATTTTTTATTTGTAATGGGGTTTAGAGTCGCTTTCTAGAATCTTTCACTAATATCATGACTTGTCAGTTTAGGGCAGGATGAAACCCACAACTTCTGTAGTGCTGAATATTGCAGTAAACCTGCAAGCACCAGCTGGTACTGACAGACCAAGGATGATATCTGTATTGCCACTCTACAGACAGTATATCCTATCAATATCCTATCAATATCACGTCAGAAAGGTAACTTCCGCGAACATTGATGCCGGGGTCCCCTGGAGTAGGATTTCAATTCGGGGACCATTGGCTCCAAAGTCCAAACATTCTACCACCTTCCCCTATATATCAGTTAAGCAAGTCTAGATTGGAGAAGATAGAGAATTTCAGTGGCTCATTTCACATAAATATATAATACATGTACCAATTAATATAATTTATATCTAAACTATTAACTTTAACCTTCTGAGACTATGGCTAGTCTAGGTTGGAGGGTGTCCCAGTTTTTAAAAATGAACTATTAAATTAATAACTACACCCTTAATTAACCTTCTCCATGCTGCATGCAACTGAAGATGCCTTAAACAACAGTGTGTGTGTGTGTGTGTGCATAATCCAGCAGGGCGAGGGTTAACATATACATATGCATATGCTCATACGATAATGAAATAACATAACTATATACACAAATTACATTTTGTAATAAATACATGCTTCAAAACACATTTAATAGGAAATATTCTGAAAATACACTTGATATACTGGCATATTAAAGTTCTGTATTAGACATGACAACATCATGAATCACTCATGCTAGATGAGGCACAGGCATTCTCTGTTGTGTTTCAGCAGAGAGAGAGAAAGAAAGAGAGAGAGAGAGAGAGAGAGATAGAGATAGAGAAAGAGAGACACACACAATAGAGATAAAAAGGATTTTAGCGATTCCTGCTACATATATCGTGACTAAGTCACTAACTGCAGCCAGCAAGACACCAGTACATTCCTTGGAAACACATTGAGAACTGTGCAATGAACACCTATGCACACCTCTGATTCAGCTTCTAGTGGACTACTTAAACACATCAAGAACCCTTGTTTAAATTAACTGATGCAAACCATTGCAGCCGCTGGACAATGGCCATTTGTACTTGTGGCCAACGACAATATTGTCTGACACTGTGTGGCCCTCCACAACCTAGTCTGAGTAGTGGGAATAATTAGTCTCTCTCTCATTTTTTCCCTTCCCTCTCTCTTCACTCCCTCTCCATTTGTCTCTTTATCCTCCTTTGTCTGTCTGTCTCTCCATCTATATGTCTCTTATCTCTCTCCTCTCTTCTCTTCATATCTCTCTCTCTCTCTCTCTCTCTCTCTCTCTCTCTCTCTCTCTCTCTCACTCTCACTCTCATGCTCAGTCTATCTTTTATCCCCTACACTGCTGCCACCTCACCCACCTTCCCTTTTACACCCATACTGGCAACTGCTCATCTTCAATACATTTATAGCTTGTGTAAATGTGCAACGATAGAACATAATTACTCCCAACCATTCTGAGGTAAACTTAATACAGGATGTGTTGGATGAGTAAATGTGTATGCCTTGGGTCACATAATCTTAGCTAGTCAATTTGTCAGACTACTACAGTTCAGCTGTCTCGGGGGATCATGTAATCAAATTTGTCATCAGCTTGTAATAAGCACCCTACCTCCACCCTGCCCCAATTATTTTTGGTTGATATTTTCTACCTAGGCGCTTACAACATTGAATGGCATGGTGTCATCTTTCCTGTAACCCATCCGCTCCCACTCCCCCCCCCCCACCCACACCCCATCTCCCAAATGTCTCCCTTCCAACCTCCCTCCAATTACAAATGGGTAGAAATAGATACTGGGTTAGTAGCAGCACAACACCAATGACTAACATACTAACATACTAACAGACTAACATACTAACAGACTAACAGAAACTATAAGTATTAGACTTCAGTATTCACTGATAACGGTTATTTTCAGACCTCTGGTGCATCCGAGTCACTGGGCATGAAAAACACAAACTCAATAACACTGAGTGCCCACGAGCTATACAAATAATCAATGCATTAACCATGTTAACTTAGTGTGATGGCGCTCTATCAGGCAAACCGAGCATTCCGAGACGCTCTACTCCAAATGTATTTAACTCTTTGGTCTCGCACTCACACGCATGTAACACATACAACACATACAACACATACATACATGGACTGAGAATGGAGACATACCTTACAGCGGCATTAACCAACAGCTGACTAGGAAATGATTACAGTAATATCCAGGTCAGCGTGACACACATATATACATCCAGCGATACTCGCCACTGCTGCTATTCCTGCAGGTGATAGACACTTGTGGCTCACAACAGGGTGGGAAAACTCTCAGCGACTGTCTGTACATATGCACTCCACTTCCCCACAACACTAGGAGTGATTCATAGCTTCAGGATTGATTACCTCCCTTAGGTAGTCTCTCCCTGATCGGCTGGGAGGGGTGGGGGGGGAGGAATCAATAAACAACAGCCATGTGGTACGTGACCCAGCAGCAGACAGAGATAATGATAGAACTATCTAAACCAAAGTGGTTATGTGTAACTTAGTTAGGGATGCAAACCGAATGGAGATCGATGTCCAAATAGTTACAGTCAAATGAGATCTGGAGCCCCTTCATTATCAAGATACAAGTTGAAATGAAGTTTCACGCAGATGTAATATTTATGGAAAACTCGGCACACTATTCTAACGGGTGTCTACCACTAGTGCTTAATGTAATACCATGTATTATATAACACTGGTAATGTGATTTGTTATACAATATGCAGCAATGCCATTCATTACACAATAGAGTAATCATGGTAATGACTATCATACAACTTACAGTAATCATAGTAATGCATTTACCTTCAATTATTTATTTACTAAGCAGGAATAGAATTGAAATATCTAGGTCATCAACTACATTGTATTATAATTGTGGTATATATACTTAGATGTAGATCAACTGGGTTCGGAATTGCATCACCAATTTTTCCACAAGCTAAACCTTCATTTAATGATGCACAACAATTTATTTTTAAACATCTTCTTGGTAGTGCACATATTATATGACACGTTCGTATAACAGCAAGTCAGATGTTGTTGGTATACCTATAAATTAGATATTCCACCTATTTTAAAAACCATTTCAAAATAATATTTGGAGAAACATTCAAAAGAATTGATAAGAAGAAAAACCCAAGTTTCTAGATTTATGACAAAAAGAAATAACTTGAGTTCCATCCAAGTCCTAGGAAAAATTCCAAAGCAGCTTGAAACTTGAAACAGACCATAGACTTTTCCTATCAGGTAGTCTTCAGTTTCAGTCTTTCCAGTACAGTTTAGGGACAAGCACACCACTGTATAGAATATCAGGACTTTATACCTAAATAGTACATGTCACTGCCCTCAAACAGTTAAAGGATTTATATGTCTAATCTACAGCATCCAATTGCAAGACCGGACACATAAATATAGCTCGCTATCTTTTACACCCAGAACTACGTGCTGTCGACTTTCCGTGAATATATTCCAGTTAGTATACTTTCCCTGCATAATCTCTTTACAGTAGCTGCATTCCATTGTGTAAACAGCTCTAAACCTCTGCAAATATACGACAGCTATTCTGCAAATGTATGCATTCTGCATGCTGAGCGATTTATTCGGTCTGTAGACCGGTAGAGTGTCACACACGACTTGTAGTTTACGGTGTCACTGGCTTTTGTCATAGTTAACTCCCTTACTGCTGTGGAGATCACAATCGCTGCTCAACCAGGGTGTCTGCAATTCGCAACATTGGTCTAGAGTAAAGGTCAATACGGATCCTGAATGAGTGGTTGATTAGCAGCGGTGCAGAAATCGATCATGGGATAAAAGCCTATTCTCATATACTATATGTACATACATACAGCATAATGTATTGTATTGTATTGTATTTATTTTTTATTGGAGTTTAGAACCGCTTTCAAGATTATTTCACTTGGAAGAAACCTGCAACATCTGCAGCACTGAATGTTGTAAACGTGCAAGCGCTGGCTGGTACTGACCTCCAATTTCAGAGGGTGAAAGTAAATTATTTTTAGTAAATTCTACTGATGGGTATAATATTTATATGACAGGAGCCTCTGAAATTCTTTATGCTGTTCACCAGAAAATCTAGAATTGCTTTTCTCCATGGGAGATATATGGAATAGGAGTATGTTGTTGAGAACAGGGTCTGTGACACACATTAGTACCGACAGACCAAGGATGATACAATTGCCACAGTACAGAGAGCACACCCTATCATAATCCTGTCGGAAAGGCAAAATAATTTAAAATAAAGTTATGTAATCAAGCACATTGTAAGTGATACAACAAATTGAACTGTTAAGCTTGCAGAATTCTAAAAATATTTTTACATGCTGTATTCAAAACTAGCTCATTAACCTTTTCCATGTCGAAGACAACCTGAGATGCCCTGAAGATCGGTGCCAGTGTCTAATCCAGCAGGGAGAGAACTAGTGGCAGCTACTCCTGGCCGTTCTGTAGATGTCAGAAACTGATGACTGGGTACAGGAAACTAGAAGCCACGCTGTCCCGTGATGATCTCGCTGTCCCGTGATGATCTCGCTGTCCCGTGATCATCTCGGTATATAAATATGATAGATGCTGCAAAACATTGCGGCACATGAAACAGGCCAATGCCAAAGTTAACACTAACAGAGGTCAGCAAACAAAATTGACACGTCCGATAACCCATGCCATTTCTCCCAATGCTAAAGGTATACTAAGGACTAGTAGAAATTCATGTCTTTTGTTATTTGTATCACTATTCGAGCGAATAAGTTTTAAAGTTAGTTTCTATCCCTGGAAGTATGTAGACAGTCTATCAATTGAGATATTCAGGTTACAAGCTATCTGAAGTTGAAGACTGAAAAACTGTAGTTGGCATGTGTGCATATGTTTATGAATGAATACAGACATTATGGATAGGGGGTCTATTTTTAGATGCGTACCTGTAGGTCGATGATCATGCAAGTGAATCCCGGATTGATAATTGTTTTTAGAAACGTCATTTTTATTTGAAAATTACTGGATTAATGTGTGGCTTTCAGCAAAAGAATAATTTGTGGAGGGGATATCGAATGAGATGCAAAATCACGCCCACACACACACACGCCCACACACACAAACCCTCCGCCACCACCCCCACCCCCCACACACCACCACCAAGATATTAAAAAATACCTGCAGATAATGTACTAAGGTGAAGCTGCTATATGACATTCCAAGCCGAGATAGACTATGTAAATCTCTACGGGTGTATTATCTACTCCACTGCAAATATACACAGTCCCTCTTATCACTTACACATTATGAGATTATTTTGTGCCAATCATACTGTCAATAGCGAGACTTCCAAAGCAAGATAAATGTCACTGAACGAGACGCTACTGGAAAATCTCTAGTTATACTTATAGGTCTCGTTCCTATCCTTACTTTTAGTCTTTAGAAGAACTAATCATTCCTAAGCAGGGATAGTAATTTAACACTAGCCCATTAGCCTGGGCCATTTCTCCCAAGGACTAATAAAAATTCATATTTTCTTTGTATACCTTTGTTATTTACATGACTATTCAGTATAGCAAATTTTAAAGTTTTGTTTCTATTGATGCACAAGCTATGTCAAAAATCGATCAATAATCATCCAATGCATGTAAACTAACAGGCTAGTGTCCACTACCATATTGTCCTATAAGATTTATATGCAACCTTGTAATGTGTCCAAATGTCAACAATAATTGTCCTTGATTTATCACATTATGAAAACTGCCAGGGCAACTATGTTGGTACATATTATAGCAAGTTGTGACATTGAGAAAACATATACCATAGCACATGAGGACAAGTGGAATTCTTGGACAACTTAGAAACACGGATTGTATTTAATCTTCTGACACAACCTAGAACATGCACAAGTTGGTACAGCTGGGATGAATGTCCAAGTACTTAAAACACTTGTCTAAAGTGTAAAGCAGTCTAATAACGATGAGAAAAACTTTCTGAATTTCATGTTGCCTTATGACCACAGCTAATGAAATCTTTCTAAGTCGTAATTTTTGCAGTGTGACTGGATATTACATTTTGCATTTATTGTGCTCAGCGTGACCGCCCTATTAGCCTTTAAAAAGTAATCATGTTAATCATTAGTCCTGCGTGATGTAATGGGCTATTGCAGCTTACATGTACTTAATTATTTTTAGTTATTCATCATGAATCATCACGTTAAAATAAGCCGTCATTGTTACCTTTTGAACTTCCGAGACCAGTTGAAATAGTTAACATTGTCTTCATCTTGATCAACAATACACCAGATGAAGTAAAGATTACACATTTTAATAACATGTTTTAAGTTTGTTATAACTGAATACATAAATGCACCTAGAAGGATGAGATGGCCATGGACATGTGAATGATAACCTTGTAGCGCCTTGAAAGGCAGCATGGGTTGTATACTCCCCAGTGAGTT
This sequence comes from Lepetodrilus ovalis, assembly GCA_032361185.1. Lineage (NCBI taxonomy): Eukaryota > Metazoa > Mollusca > Gastropoda > Lepetellida > Lepetodrilidae > Lepetodrilus > Lepetodrilus ovalis. Next base: position 371 of record JAUTBQ010158528.1, on the reverse strand, counting down.
GATGAGACAGATCCACTGATCGGGGTAATAATGTAGCACATTGAGCATGCGTTCGAGCATGGATATAGCGCAATATAAATCATTAAATATTCACATTATTATTATTATTATTATTATTATTATTATTAAATGCAATACAGTCATGTAGCAATTAGTATTAATAGTGAAAGAATCTTGCATGTGAATCTAAACTCAAATTTAAAAAATACCAAAAATAGTTAAGTATTATCCGGCGCTACACATGCAAACTAACCGTCGTGCGACTCGTGTTATGCCGACTCCCGACCGTCGGCGTAAAAGCGAAACGTTGTGGTTGCATGTGTAGCATAGGTCGTCGGGCTAAAAAACCTAACTACGACTAGTCGTGGATG
>JAUTBQ010158517.1:0-13012 GCA_032361185.1 Lepetodrilus ovalis | reverse complement strand
ATGTTGCGGGTTTCCTCCTGCCCTAAACTGACAAGTCGTGATGTTAGTGAAAGATTCTAGAAAGCGACTATTAACCCATTTACAAAAAAAAAACAACTGTGGAACAAATAAATGGTATTGGTGTTTTTCTAGAGGGGTGGGTGGTAGTGCAATGTTAGAATTTTTGGACCGGAGCCAAAGGCCCTTGGGTTCAAGTCCCTTCATGAGAGCAGTTTTGATATGATTCGCTGGCAATGCACTTATAATCCTTGGTCTGTCATTATCAGTCAGTACTGCAACATTCAACACTATGGATATTGTAGGTTTCCTCCTGCTATAACCTACAAGCCATGATATGGAGTGAAAGAATCTTGATAGTGGCTCTAAACAACAATTTAAAAAATGTTGACATTATAATATCCCACTGTGACCTAAGATAATAACTCACACATACAGTGCCCCCGATGCACCGCAGATTCAGATATAACGCGGGGTCAGACATGGATCCCATTTTTATTTTCATTATTTCCCTGTAATATCGTATTAGGCGGGTACTATAACGTGGGGGGTATGTCATGGACCCCAACTTCAGCGTTATATCGAGGGGACACTGTAATATAATAATATTGTTCTACTGTTCAGTTCTTGATGACGACGACAAGTCGATAACCGCTGGGTCCATAGTGACAGTTACCGTGAACCTGAAGCGGGTGGCCCTGGGAACCAACTTAGACCATGAACTGACTGGGGCGGAGAAGGCGGAGGAAGAAGCATACAATGACGGAGCCGATGGTGACGGGGAAGATGGAGAAGAAAAACCTGTGAGAGGAGTTGACTTTTTGAGATGAGAGATAATTTTACGTCAAGCTTGAATGCGACATCTTTAAACTATCATCCTGGGTATCCTTTCACAAAGGGTGGTAGCGCTCTCTTTGCCGATAGCTAATACACTGCTCAGAGAACGCTACCAGTCTCTTAGTAGATAAGAGAGTTTTGTGAAAGGATACCCTGATTGATTAGACACAGGCTCTGCTCTTTAGGGCATCTCTTGTTGCCTGCAGCATGGAGAGGGTTAAATGGATTTCCATTCGAAATGCAGGCTATTATAATATAGTTAGTTAATGCATGAGGAACAGGTCTCTCATCATCGACAGGCTCAGTGGCCGGTGCCATTATCTGAGCCTGTCAACGAGAGACCGTGCTCTGAAGGTATTCACTGCTTTAAATCATGGATTCAAAATTAAGTTCTATTATGCTAGTCGGATTTGTTTTATTTGCCATCTCGCTGTCACGTGATGCACCGATATTTTCAAAAGCGGTTGGCCACTTTCTACCAAATTGAACAGCCCTATTGTGTGATGTGAAAAATTGTTGCGTATGGGTGTAATATCCCACTGCAATGTAATACACAAAATCAATCAATCAGTTGAAAATTGTCTTGAGTTTGGAGTGTAATGCTGTTATGCATAATATGCTACGCTGTCCACAGGTTCCAAAAGTTTCTCCACAAAACAAGGCTAAGGTCTGGGAGAAGCAGAAGAAGAAGGGACGACACAGCGCGGCCAAGCAGAAGAAGAAAGCCAAGCAGACCAACCAGTGGAAAGCAGCGGCCCCACAGCCAAAGCCAGACGCCACACATACCAAACAGGAAGGAGCTCATGCTGTAAGTGGGGTATTTTAGGCAACAATTATTAGGAGTTGTGATATGGGTGAGATTTTCCCACTGCGACGGAAAGCAATAATTCAATCAAATCACTAGGATGTAAGTGAAAGAATATTGAAAGCGGTTCAAAGGTTCAAATAATAAATATATAAAAATTAAAATATATTATTAAATATCTTATTAATTTTTCATAACCTTTTTACCTCACTATTGTCTTTATCTTAGTAATATTATTAAAATCAACTGTAAAACTACAAATGAATGTGTTTTTTTTACACTGGTGTTTATGTTGAAGATGGGAGATTCGAAGAATGCGATAAAATCTGCTGAGGATGCCGACGACTCTGACCAGCCAGAGAAGCCAACACACGACGACGGAGACTGCTCGGAGGACGAGGACAGGAACAACGACTCTGAGGACGAAGCGGAGGAGAAGGGGAAGAAGAAGGTCGTGCAAGAAGATAGCGAGGAGGAGGAAGACTGGTCAAAGTTCAAGGAGGAGTCGAGGAAAGAGAACTCTCTAGAGACAAAAGTCAAAGAAAGTCACATAGTGCACTGCCCCTACTTCCCTACCGTGAGTAATGGATTGGATTTTTGGAAAATATTCGCATTAAGAAATTTAACATTGGTGAACAAACATCGATGTAAACTGTCAATGCGGTAAATATAAGAAAATCACTCGCCTTGGTGATTAACTGTTTCAAATATTGACCACACACTCATTTAATTTATTCTGCTATCTATTTTTATAACATTGTCATGAAAATTTACTGTTTATGTTTTCATTAATATGCTACCAACGTGGTTACATCATATTCTGATTGTGATTAGTACTCTCCTGGGTGTTGTTCCACGAAGCTCTCGTATCTCCTAAGATACCATAAGCACTCTCATAGTGCTGTCTTATATACGTGGTGATCCAGGTCTTATGAGAGCGATATGGTCTCATGGTGTATATGATAGCTTCAGGAAACAATACCCTGGGTTGAAATTAAAATAAAAGTCGTCTCCTACTTCAATGAAAAGTGACATGTTTGTGTGTATAGGAATTCTGATTGGGTCTTGTATGTGAGCATTTCTGATTGGTCCTGTATCTTGGGAAATTGTGATTGGTCTTGTATGTGTGAGATTTTCTGATTCACCTTTCTATTGAACCATTGCAGGAGAAGCAGGAATGGTGGTGGCTGTACGTGGCTGACAGGAAACATCATCAACTAATCACTGCCCCCGTACAGATATGTAGTCTCAAAACAGAAGAAGAGGTAAGGATAGAACGGTTGTACTTCGCTGAACTTTGTTAGTGATCGTCGCAAAAAGTCGCAATTAAATTTAGAAATGTGTAATACTATGAAGTGAGCATGAAGCAATGTTTGGAATCTGCAGAGAGTAAAATAATAACTCGCTCACTTCAGGGAATTGAGAATTTCTAGTTTTAACCCTCTCCCTCCTGGATTAGGCACATCTTTAGGGCATCTCTGGTTGCCTGCAGCAGGGAGAAGGTTAAATTAATAGCATATCAAACTTTGATTTATATTGCATGTCGTAATTTCAGGTACATCTGAATTTGGTAATTTAAAATGAGTGGAATACTTGTACAATTTGAAGACAATGTTTGGTATCTTGGACTTTTATTCTGTATTGTGTGCCGTACCTTCAGGTCCAACTGAAATTCTCTGCTCCGAGGAAACCAGGCGTGTATCAGTACTCGGTCATCCTTCGTTCAGATTGCTACCTGATCGATTTTGACAAAATATCAAACTTCAAGGTGAGTCCTCCTTACATCCGCCACAGGGCCTGTGCAAATCGGGCCACTTTACTCGGGTTTCTCTCATGTTAGGATAAATAATAATTAAGAGATTGAACAGGGCAGGGAGCTTGTCTTGGTGTTTGTTTAGCTGATACTTCCACAAAGATGAGTTGCGTCCTCTTTCTGTATGGGTTTGTATTGGTCGTTACTTAGATTATTTTAGATACTTGATGGCTCCATCCTAAGAGCATGATTCCTGATAAAGGTATTTTATTATAATAATAGTCGACCCCCGTTTATCTGAACCAGATAACCAGTTCCCTCGCTATCCGCACAGATTTTACTGGGAACAATATATCGGCCTTCCTATGTAAAATTACTCCAGACACCCGGAAATTCAGTTTTCCGAACAATTTTTCCGGGAACACAACCGTCGGGATAAACAGGGTTCGACTTTATACTGATATGGCAAAGAAATATGCAGAGTTAACTGCTCAAATGGGCTTTTGGGAAATGGGTTGAACATTATCATCCATAAACCTTCCTAGGGTCAGAGATGCAGTATTGAAGAGCCACAGAAATTATTTCTGGGAAAGTGGTACTTTTTGTCTTTTACTATCAGATGATGGTTTTAAACCACTTCAAATGCCAGTTTTCCAATGTCATTTCTAGAGAAATGGTATGCTAAATGGCATAAATCAGGGATGGAAATTAACACTTGCCCGGGTCATCCTAAAGTGGAATTTCTGTAACCTTTTGTTATTTGTATAATTATTCTGGCAAGTATATTTTTTCAGGCAAGTTCCATCCCTGTTAAATTAATATTTAAAAACAATATTAATGAAAAAACGGTTCTTGCGTCGTTTCAGATGGATGTAAAGGAGGCCAAGGTTGTGACGGACCATCCGCAGTGGGACATCTCCGACGAAGAGGGCGACGGCCAGGAGGGTGACGGCGACGACACGGAGGAGGACAGTGACTACTCCTCCGAGGACGACGATGAAGATTGAGTGACCGCGAAGCCAAGTGTGTGTCAGGTGGATGATGAGTGAAAGGAAGTAAATTTGCATGGGACCGATTAAGCATTCGTTTGTTTGCTTTACTTAAAAATGGGAGTCGGAATTCTGCCTGTTTTTATGCATGAGTAGGGTAACAAATGTCATGAATTGGAGTTCTTTATGAATAGGATATATGCAATAGTTCCACTATGTCGTCTGTTGTGATCATCATCATCATCTCAGCTGTACATTATTATCTACACGACTTTAATGATGTGCCTATATTTCTAGACTTACTTTTGTGATGGTACATTAGTTCATTTTTGTTTCTGTAGCTTCATGAATCATCAGCTCAGCTCTTGCATGGCTTTGTTAACAAGCTACGCTCTTACTTTAATATAATGTTCAATTGATTCACTTTTCTAATTTATTTGTTGTGGAAGAGATCTATATATGTCTGTTATTGATTCATGTACATAGCTGGTGTATATGGCTCTTATTTAATAAGTGTTTTTGATTCCACTATATTGACTGTTGTTCAAAGTTCCATCTTGGCTTCTGCAGATATTTATATTTAGTTGTTGTGTTTTTCTCTTTTTTTTTTTTCTCAAAACCCTTAAGCATTTATTGCATTAATTGTATAATAACGGCAATTTTCCAGTGCGTTTATGTTGGGGTTTTTTTTCCCCTGAGGGTAGGGTGGAAAATCTGCTAGCAGCTTCACAGATTTGACACAATGGCCGCTAAATACAGCCTGAGAAGTTCAATCAATTGGTCCAATTTAAGCCCCAAAAATTGCAGGAACCATATTCTGTACAAATAACTGAATAATTGTTATACGTGGCATTAAACCATCTTGCTATACCATGGCATTTAGATTCCGTCAGTGGAACTATTTTACAAAACTGCTTTTATCTATAACGGAGTACTTGCAATGCTATACAAATGATTATTTCTCAGGTTAGAAAAATCAAAATGTCATTCTTAATTAAAGTGTCATCCATCCATTCATATTCAGGATCGACCACGTGAACATTACTGACAATGAGCTGCCGGTGTTTATGCAAGGATATTGATAAAAAGAAATCGTTGCTATAAACGTGTTGCTAGTGGAAAACATGTTGACGATTGTATTGCAGGGACACTCTTTAAAACAAACTCTTCCTGAAGGATGCAGTAGCTTAAAAAAAATTGTTTGTAGAACATCTATTTATTCTTTTTAGATTACATCTACATAGCACGGCTGTTGATAGAATGGAGGAAGTCTGATAGGCCAGACGAAACTTCTGTCACAAGATGGTTTTTGCAAAGTCAATTATCATTTCTAATCTACACATTTTGCAATTAGAAAAGAATTTTATGCCGACATTTGGTCCCAACATTTTCCTATAATAAAATGTTAAGCCAAATTAATACATGTATTAAATATTCAAAGCATGAAGATTTTTCATTTGAATAAATGTACATACCGGTATAAGACATTACATGTTGGATGGTTTGAGTGCGAGTTATTACAGCATTATTGAATTTTAACTTTTAATATGTACACGAGATGTAAATCGGTGTAGGAAGGTTCTTATAACAGGGTTGAAAGAGAAGTATTTCAATGTCGATAATTTAAGTGCAATTTAGCAGCTCCAATATCTCATATTTAAGAATATTTGCTAGTCAGTAAGTCAGTCTTTTTACCCATTACATCACTCATTAAATAAAATTGTCCAATCTTTATCAAGAGCTAATAAATGCATAAATACCATTGTACCTAATAAGTAGTTTGGTTTCTTTGAATCTCCAACAAATTGAAAATATAAAATCTTACATTTAAGATAATTCCATGACTAAGGTAATATTGCCTGTTTTATTTTATTGATCATGTACATATGAATGGAAAGTGCTGTATATAGTTATGTAAGAATGTACATAAACTGCCATTAAGAATCATGTGCAATCAATGCATTTTCTCAGCAATGGTTATGTTGCATTCTGTACGACATACCTTACGGACATTGTCAAAATAAATTTGCATCTTGCAAAAATAATTTAAACAGAATTCACCAAATATTTTTCTGTGAAGTCGTCCAGTGCTTTCTGGAATAAATTTTATATTTTAACGTGATTTGATGCGTGTTTGTATTTACTGTGATTGTCGAGTACGGATGTGATTACATAAGTAATCAGAGGACAAGCAACATGTCAATACTTCAGTCGTAGAGTTATTGTCACTGATCTGTTCTAAATATCAGGGGTTGTGTCCTATAAACTGCTTAGTTGACTAATTGTCTGTATTTGTTTTTGTCTGCTATTTTAAACTTGGTTTCGATTAAGTTAGGCTAAAAACGAAGCGTGGTTTTTTTTGCTGGCTTGAGTCCTTTCGTTCTCCAGAAATTGTGAATTTTAGGATTTTCCGGGAATTTTGTGAGGGAGAATTTGTGAGGTCACATACAATGCCATTATTTGATAGATCCTATCTTGTTTAAAGTTTACAGAATGAAAAAAAAATAACATACCATTTTGTTAGTCTGCCAGTTTGGCTTAGCTGATGGCAACAATAACAGGGGCGCTATTCTCGAAATGCACTTACGAGTTTACGATAATCATAAGGATACCTATCACTTACGAATCGCACATGCTATAATTCGTAAGAAAACCCAGTTGCAACTGAGTCATTCTCCTTCCTGCACCACCTCTCCCCGGGAGATATTGGACAAATCCTGGAGATTGATCTCCCGTACTCCATTGGTGTTCTGAATCTTCTGGATCTTCCGGAGAACGAAAGGAACACCACCAGTGTTAATCGCCCATTTCTCCAAGCCACAACATCAATAATGACAACACAGACGCATGGCTCTCATAGATGACAGATGTTGTATTTACAATGAAATCAACACATTTGTCTGGCGACTGTTCTCCCCAGGAGAGTAGAAACAACACCGGTGGGTGTCCCAATTTACATAATTACATAAAAAAACAAACGTTCATCATTCTGCTGCTGTCGTGCCAGGGGAAGACAACTCAGACCTGCCCTTGTGGTCCGCAGTTCTCCCCCCTTGGTGCAGAAAGTCAGTTTTACGAAACGAACTGCTAGTGCGCTACGATTGGCTGGTTTGGGTTGTAGTGCAGCGTGGGGGGTAAGCTTGGCCGTTCCTCCAGCTTGTCGTACTCCAGGTGGAACTCCTTGGCCACTTTCCTCCAGTTCTGTGCGTCGAAGAAGTAGTATGTGCCTCGCTCGTATGTGTTTGTCTTCACAATTGGGTCCATCCCCGGTGCTCGCGTCATCCACACGCGCTCCTCCTTGTGATACCTCCACTCTCGACTGTGACTGAAATGGCGAAGGAAATACACTACCATTACAGATGTCAGATGATGGGTAGAAGTACTTTATCAGTGTACAAATGTGAACAGAGCAACAATACCTTTTAATATTGATAATTACAAGTTCATTAACTATCTTAAAGTTCAACTAAAGTCTGAGTATTTCATGTGCAAACATTGTAAACACTCTGGCTTTACAAAGTAACTTTTATCTATAAAAGAGTACATTTATCAGTGTATAAGAGTATTCCATGTTCCGCTGATATGTCCCTATCACAGGATGAAGCTTTTGTTGTTTTATATTGAATTATTGCTGAACAATTTTTTATTTTTCTCCCATTTGTTAAGAAATTCCTTGATCATTCTACAATATATAATTCAAGATGGAAAGATAATTGAGAACAGATTACTTACAGTTCTGCTGCCGCTGCGAGTTGTAACACGTCCCCGCCGTTCATGTAGAACAGAAAGAAGAGAAGGTCCTCACCATACCGATTCAATTTGATCGGCGCCAACTGAAAGTAGAACGAAAGTCGACATATTGACAACTTGCCCTGGTTGGCTTTTGAACGATTGGATTATGACATCAAAGTAATACAAAGGAATAACTTAATTGAGTAAAAATGAAATATTACATGTTATCCTCAAAATTGTTCTGAAAATTCCCAGATCTCGCCCCCGAGATTAGGAAAACCTTTGAGTACGATTCCATCCTATATTTTACCTGGGGATTTGTTAACAAAATTGAGTTGAGCATGAAATTGTACTCAAAAATGCTTTGTGATATTTGGATTTGATTATGAGTGAGTGATTATGGAGTTTAACGTCGCTGCAGGAATCTTGCACCCATTTGCGACGTACTTGATTATGAATTATAAAAGTAAATTGCATGCTACTACACTGATTACCTTTTCCCTGATAAATATGTTCGTCAGATACTCTGCAGGCACGTGGAAATCTGAAATACAATCCGGGAATACAATTACTGGACACCAAACAGCAGAGATACTACTTCGTCTTTCTGCCGATTGTTACAATGACACCTTCGCTGACATTGCCCCAATGACCAACCTTGAGGAAATACTTGTTGCGATTGTATTCCACAGAACGATCGTAGCAATACGAGAGTTGTAACTCCTTATCATCAAGTAATGACCCTTGTAGCTCTGTAGTCAAATACAAGATCATTACATAAGCTTTCCCCCACTCTCTTTTTTTTTGGTCAAGATTATTTAACTTATATCACGGCTTATCAGTTTAGGGCAGAAGGAAACCTGCAACATTTGTAGCACTGAATGTTGCAGTAAATCTGCGAGCGCCAGCTGGTACTGATGGACCAAGAATGATAACTGTATTACCATGGTAACTATTGTGAACATCGATGCGGGGTTCACAGGAAAAGATTTCAACCCACAGACTTTAGTTCCGAAGCCCAATGTTCTACCATTGCACTAACACCCACCCTTGAAATTAATTAGTTCGTGATTTAATTTGTTCATTACACACCGATATCTTGAGGCCGACAAGGAGCGTCTGCCCACGGGGACTGAAAGGTACTGTACAAGTTTCTGAAAACAAACAAATACAACGTGAGAAATTTAAACATGCATTATCCATGTGATAGCATTAACATATTTCACATTATTGAATAAAAAATGTACAGAGATACTGAAGATAGGAATTTAATGATGCTTTGAGTTACGTTCTACCAATACTATTATTATTATAAAAACAGCACTACATAATCCCACTTCTATAATACTGAAATGATATATTTTACAATGGAAGGAGTTGAACTGAACCAACAATGCTGAATAATTTGAGAAAGAATTGCTTTGAGCATGCATTAGGGAGTAGATCCGACGCTTTATTAGTAACCATCATTATTATTATTTGTCAGAAGACACAATCCTAGTTTCAAATAATCAATATGCGAATAGCAATACCAGGAATTTCTATCTACAGCAAATTGATCAAAATAATGTTGGTGATACGAAAGCAATGATGCAAATGCCATGTACATGATCAAAATCAATACAAAATATATCTTGTATGTATGTAATTGTATGCCTTTAAAATTTGGATGCTGTATTGAAATCTATGAAGAGAACTGCTACCTTAAATACATTCCTACTAAAGTACTAGTTATACAGAGCGGATTACAAGTACTAGTGTTAAGATACATAGACTAACAACTTGAAAGAGAACACTTCAGTATCGGGGCTTACATCCAACCATGACATTGAACTACAAATGTAACATATTAAAAGTATGGAATCACTATTATTTGATGGTCACATACAGTTACTGTACAACAAACATTCCACGTTGCAGAATTATAAAAGACTAAAGAAATATTTTGTCTAATTTGAAAAATAATTAAAATGGTATTCAGAGTCAATGCATTTCAAAAGAATTAAATGTTTCTTGCCGACTACAGTTTTCCTGTATCAGTGAATGTGATACGAAATACGCAAAAGAGTGGTGTATCAGTTGACAATATTAATAAAGATACTACCGGTACATACATATACAATCCCTCATTACAAAGCCGCCTCATGTACACATTCCCTCATTACTAAGACACAATACAATCCCTCTTTATACAGAACCACATGAATACAATCCCTCATTATAAAGACACCACACATATAATCAACCCATATCATAAAGACACCAAATACTAACATACTAAATATACTTATTTTTAGTCTCAACCTGAACATCAAATCCAGCTGAAAACATTCCTACCACTATTACCTGTGTTCTTGTCCCATGAAACATGTGAAAGTATTATAATAGGGCATGTTCGTACAAAGGCATCTATAAGCCTGAGACGGTCCAAAGTTCACGATCTTCCTCAACTAGGTGAAACACAGTGTTGTCGACACGGCATGCTTTGTGACAGCAACAGCTATCTGGATATCGTTTCAGGAAGCTCTCGTATCGATGAAGGGACCATAGTGCACTCTCGTAGTGGCCAATGAACACAACTGACACGTGAGTGCTATGGTCTCTTAGTGGATAGTAGAGCTCTGTGAAACGATACCAGACCCAGAGATTACAAACCTTTGAGTACGATTTCATGTTCAACTCAAAATTTTGTTCACAAATCCTCATATAAAATTTGAGCTTGCGCGTGAAATCGTATTAAAAATGTTTCATGATCTCAGGGCCTGGAATCATAATGCACGATCAACAACACTGCACTTGACACGAGTCGAGGTCTGATCATTTTCACCGAGGACTATCTCAAGCCGAGACTTGTTTTTGTACAAACCGGGCCCTTAACACCAACAAAAGTTTGTGTTGGATGGACGGGCGGACGGAAAAGGATAAACAACAGTAAAAATGGACCGAGTCGGAAAGGTGCATTTGCCGCAACAACAACGGGAAGACTTGTGAGGAAACAGTGCAGTGGGTAACAAGCATACCTCTTGGAGCTGCAGAGAAACAAGAATCAATGGATGTAAAACGTTGGTGCCGATATATTTCAAACACAAATGCAGTTGTATCATGGTGGGACAAGTGAAGCATTGTATTTCGACCATGGGTAAAAAAAAATATGTTAGAAAAGCTCAGCTGCAAATTTGCAATCTGCCAATGCATAAAAATAAATATAGCATTTTTATTTGTCAAAGGGTATTCAACATTTCAATGTTTTATTGATATAGGTAAGATAAACAAAAACATAAAAAGCAACAATAGATAAGAATCATAAAGACCTCCTTAGAATACCTGTCATAATGAAAATGTTCCACTGATCATCGAGACCTACTATGAAATGTTCGTTACATTTTAACATGTTCTAAGGAAACAAGAATTTCACAATTTCCAAAAGAATTTTGATCTTGTGTACCAATGTTTTGAAGATTTTCAAAGAATGAGTCCAAAATATTAAAAGAGAAACAACTGTTTACACTAAGTTTATTATGTGTTCATTATTGCATCACCTTGTAAAATTTAACACTTTTGAAAAATGAAATCAAATTTGTCAAAATATATTTTCAGATAAGTTCTCATCAAAAGGTATTTCCAATTCTACAGATCTGAATTAATAACTGTTTTACACGAGTCCAAACATCAAAAGCTTAACTGACTTAGTCCATAGGAAAACCATACACATACAGTTAGCAATGATAAAAACACCTTATACAAAGCAACACCACTCTTTTGCATACTATCAGTACCATTAGTGGAAAGTGCAAGTGAAAAAATAATAATAGAAAAACATGACCAATATTTCTCAAAACGTGATCAAAATATTTCAAAACATGTGTCAAGCTCGGAAGAAATAAATATTCCAATCTACATCAAATAAATAATCAATATTAACAAATATCACAGCCTGTCAGCTGTTCATGTGTAATTTTGTTTCTCTCTTCAAGATGCAAGTTTTTAAGATTGAATTAAATAACCAGGCAAACTTGAGAGTATCTTGATTACTTTTTTCTAAAAACATCTTAGTAGAGCATATTCCATTTCATTTTCAAAAGTGCAAACAGAATTACTACTTCATCTTCAGGACAGCAACCTCTCATTACTTGACCTTCCAGTCGTCATGTCAACATGTACATCAACATCCGGGGTTCATTCAACATCCAATACATTTGAATACACAATACAATACGCTACTTGTCTTGGCTGAACGGGTTTGTAGGAAATATGAACACGGAAACCAGTCTGCGCATACGTTCAGTGCATTTGCTTCATGGTTTGGGTTTCCATACAAAACACTACAGGGTCCAGACCCATATTTAAAAGTATGAATACGTATTGCTACACGTGCTGGCTGAATGGCTTCTGTAGCAATACATATGCATATGTATTGATATGTATTCTATATTGAACGCACCTCAGGGGTACGTTCAGGCTGCACTACATTTACTACACTACTTTTCCTACAAATAATACGAGGTAGACCCATATGAAAAGTAGTTCATACATATCATACATTATTACTGGCTGAACAGCCTCCGTAGCAACATATGCTATGTAGTAAAATGTAGTGCAGCCTTTAGTCGCTTTCGAGAATCTTTCACTAACATCACGACTTGTCAGTTTAGGGAAGGAGGAAAACCGCAACATCCGTAGCGCTGAATGTTGCAGTAAACCTGCGAGCACCAGCTGGTACTGACAGACCAAGGATGATACCTGTAGTGCCACTCTACAGACAGTGTATCCTACCAATATCGCGTCAGAAATGCAACTTCTGCGAAATTGATGCAGGGCCCACGGGGGGCGTAGTGCAGCTTGAACGTGTCCCCGATGTAATGACTAATGGTACACAGTTGTAATCTGTCTTTCATGGTG
>JAUTBQ010158506.1:0-13013 GCA_032361185.1 Lepetodrilus ovalis | reverse complement strand
AAACGTAAAGAGTCTCAGACTGAAATTCGTTTGGTCATTATCTAGGTCAATCAACCGTGATTGTATGCCTTTAAAGTAATACTCGTCAGACATGACATGAGTGAAAGAATCTTGAAAGTGGCTTGAAACATCTTTCAAAGAAGTGATATGTTATACCTAAACATCTTTAATTGCTGCAATGGCTTGTACGCATATATATATATATATGTGTGTGTGTGTGTGTGTGTGTGTGTGTGTGTGTGTGTGTGTGTGTGTGTGCGCGCGCGCGCGCGCGAATGTGCGTGCGTGCGTGCGTGCGTGCGTGCGTGTAATCTACTTTTACATTTAGCAAATATTTAGTAAACCTCCATAAATATATAATCATGGAACAACATGGGCAATGCAAGTTCTAAACATGTTGTAATATATCTCAAAATATTCAAAAGCAACTCACTTTTATAGTTAAGACAACCACAGTGGTATTAGAAAACTATCAATCACTTTCCCCAGAAATATATACTTCAAAATGATAACATCGACATGCATTTTTGTCAGTTCATCTCATACCTTCCCAGCGAACCACAGCTGGCTTCTAACAACACACCCTGACACACCTGAGCGTCTGTGCTAGGTAATATACTGACCAGTCAGCCTCGGCCTGACCCTACCGGTCACTTCACGCGATCACCGGATCCATGCACCTCGGTGAAAAATGGAGCATCTTGTCTTGGAATTGTCAGGATGAGATGGTACCAGATGATAACATGCATGTATGGGAATAGCAAAGATAACTTGTACAGCAGCTTCGTTGAAAGGCCTAGTGTATTTTCTGTGTTTCTGACTGGAAACATTTGCTTTTACATCCGTAGATGTATACTGACTCAAAATATATGATTTTCACGATAAATGTCTATTTCGACAGTTGGACTAGACACAATACTAGACAGTATGTAAGTAAAAAAAAGTAAAAAGTAAAATGAAAACTGAACAAATCATTTATTTAAAAAGAAAAAGAAAAAAGAAATAAAGTAAGTAAGTTGGGTTTCTGAAACTTCTATTACTATATTAGTATAACAATATTGTATGAGTTATACAATGACACATTCACTTTTACAATCTCAGACTACTATTGATCTATAAACATACAAGTGTATGTATGTGCTATAATGATGGTTGATAAGGATTCTTGAAATATTAATAGATATGATGCTCAAAATAACACCTCATACGTATAGCATAGGGAGTAACCAATTGGTAACGCAATACATTTATCGACTTAAACAACACAAGCTGTCTTTTGATGTTTTCTAGATCCACAGTTAATCATCGTAAGCCAAGAAGGGACCAATACTGTTATTAGATAAGTATATAATTGCAGTAAAAAATAACAATGAAGAGCTAAGAGACATGGTTCTACTTAACTGAAACCTCAAAAGACAATACCATGGATTTAATACTTCTGATAAGAAGCTTTCAGATGAAGTGTCCTCATCCTTATCTAGGACATGCTCACTCTCAGCCTTTGTTGTGGGAATCATCTCGTCACTTCAAAGTCATCGCCATGGCAACTGGGTGTCCTCTGCTGGGTATCAACCTCCATTACCGTGATGACCCCCCAAAAAACTATTGCACAAAATTGTCGAGACGTTGTGTCGTCTTCAAATCGTCAGTAATATAAACCGTTTTGCGAAATTGGTGGAACACTGATTAATTCCTGGGTATCCTTCCACGAAGCTCTCTTATCCGCTAGTGCGCTTTGCCGATAGCTAATGCACTGCTAAGAGAGCGCTATGGTTTCTTTAGTGGATAAGAAAGCTTTGTGAAAGGATACCAAGGTTCATGGACTATGGATTATTCAAAGGAATGTTAAACACCAAATCTCTGTCCTTTATGTTAGGACCAAGATGGTCTGAAAATTATTCAAGAAACCTTTTTTTTATTTTTTATTTCCAAACATGTTAGTTTGATCATATGAACTTAATGTCTCTAAAGACTATGGCTTTCACTGAGAAATGATAAAGTGTTTGTTTTTATTTTGTTGTAAATTCTTGACGGGTGGACAGACCCACGTGGGCTTCAACGTGAATGGATCACCGCTGTCCATGGTGCTCGTGAGGTCGCGCGTGCTCCAAGAAACCTCAGCGGAGCCATCATGTTGTTAGTCGTGGTGAATAATTAAAATCTAATCATATTAATTCGCGATGAATAATGCAAGCGATCGAGGCAATGATATAACTGAGAGCTGTTTTTACTTCGTGTCCCAGTCGTGGGTATTGCTCAGTGAGATATTCATGAGATCTGCTTATAGGAAATAAACTCTCCATTGGCATGCAATGGGTCCATTTATATATGATCATGGGACAGGTAATATAGATCGCTAGTGGCAGTGTGTCTTTGTGCTGGATAATGCTAATTTCGATGTATCAATAGGTATTTTTTATTTTACACTCGTACTTGTAATAGTAAATATGATTGAGTTATTTATACTCATGTACTACATAATTGTATTTATTATGAATGATGAATTAGTACGGTATATAGTATGAACTTTATATAATATATTGATATTAATATTAAGGCCAACTTTTAGTATTGAAATATTTGAGTTAATTTTTCAGTTAATTTTGAGTTAATTTTTAATTATCTTTTTTTTTAATTTAGTTGTTGTTATTTTTGTTGTTGTAGGTGGTGGTGGTGGTGGTGGTGATGGTGGTTTTTCTCAACAAGAAATAGGTACAATTTCCTTATGCGTATCTCTGTGAAGATACGTAGATCGGGCAGGCAATATAGTGTTAGCCGAATTCGCAACTATGGAAGTTGGCTCTGAACAAAACCATCATGTACGTTTCATATAATATGTGTGATGTATGTTTCATGTATGTTTCATGTATGTGTGATGTATGTTTCATGTATTTTTCATGCAGGTTTTATGTTTCATGTAAGTTCCATTTACGTTTCATGTATGTATGTATGTAAATAAAATCTGAAAGAAATAACATATAGTCGTATCTGAACATGTAGTAACCCCGTTGGTGACCTTTGACCTATGCATAGATGATCTTGCCACTTTAACATGTCCATTCCAGAAGAAGATGATGAGTCTATCGCGGATAGAATATATGTCAATTTGTTCTTAAGGGTGAATGTACATTACGAAGGAATGTATCGATCATAGGATCAAACGTTGGTGCAACTCTAATCCATTACAGAGGTCTTGCCTAAGAAAAAGAATCGGTACTTATTTGACAATTACCATATAGAAATGGAATCTTAATAGAGACAGAGTGCAGATAATCATTCAAAAGCATACCATGCACTTTCTTTGATGTACCGACTCACACTGCATGCACTAAGTAACTTATTTAATACAACATTCATTTATTCTCATTCATGTATACAATTTTTTTGCTCTCCATTTTTACCAACCTGTTGAAAGTATTTTCCAACATCATTAACGGGCAATGTTTGAAAATATCGTTTACTGAAAAATATTATGTTTATTGTTATCAACCTTGTCAGATGATAATAACTGTTTCTGTCATGTTTCTTAGACTTGGTGAGCGTGCACCGCTTTCTTCAGTTTCTATGTCAACAAAGATTTACCAAAATTCATCCAAATACACTCTGGCCTGTCATATATGTTTACAAGGAGCGATAACATGTTTAAGCTGTAGGAATTATTGTGTCATAAGAATTGTGGGGAGAGTTTATTTTGTAAGGGTCTTTGTTGGTGCTGATGGATAAACACCCGAAAACTGGTCATATCTGGGAGACTCGACGCATCCTTTATGTTATACTTCCGCACCCAGTCATTACAGACCTCAGAATCTTTGGCATCAACTGACATGACGTGCAACAACAAATAAAGAGTACACATTTATGTCATGTTTTACTATTTATACCATATTATAAAATATAATTTGGGAAAATAATGAGGTTTCTATTTTTCATCTATGCTGTGTTTAGTTTAACCTTCTTTTTACTGGAAGAAACTAGAAATGGCTCATTGAGCAGTAATTTTGAGTTTCCTTGCCAAGAAAAGGTTAACCTTCTGTATGCTGAAAATAGGTTTTGACTCCAACAGAAATCAGGTTAAAGGTCTAACGTTTGAACACAAATGATATGGATGCATTGGATATGTTAATATACCTTTTTGTATAGGTTGAATATACTAGTAAACTGGTCGCATTGTTCGCATTCATATCATGCTCGTATTAATTTCATGATTTACAGTAACTCTTGTTATAGATACACGTTGATTACCCTGGTTTGAATCAGCCAGGATAAACGTGATACATCTCCATGGGTCATAGCAAACAGGATAGCTACCAATTATATGTTATATAAATTATCTTTAAATTATCAATGTTACAATATTATGTAAAAGATCTGTCATTTTCACTGTTATGGTTTTATCAAAGTATTAATTATATCTGGCAGAAAGGTTAACTGTACCATGGTGGCCCCACTGAAACGAAAATGTCAAATGGAAATCAGAATTAAAATGACATTATGTACAACAATAGTCAATAGTCTGACTATGCTTTTAGCCACAAAGACTCGGAAAATGCTCTCAGGCAAAATCAAGATGCTAACTGGCTAATAGACCAGTTAAAACACAAGTGCGTCCAATATTCTAGAGTATAGTGCTTTGGACAATCAAAGAAGTCGCACTAAAGCGAGACATCTAAAATAACCCTTTAACTAGTTCTTAGGACGATATTCTCATGGTTCCCATAACTCTTTAGATAGTTCTTAGGGGAGTACTCTCAAAAACTTTTAAATTGGTCATCGGTGACTAATTTCCATAGTGAAACTTCTGCAGATTCGGAAATGTACAGATTCGTGTACTTGGGAGAGTTAATATGGCTGACTTTGTTTCGGTACACGCAGTTGGATAGATTTTGTTTGAAGTGTTTTATAGGCCTATGTCCTTGATTCCTGTTTTTAATGGGGTGATCACTAGGACATTCTACTCGTTCAGCTTTCAATGCCACGTGTTGATTTGAAATGTAGCAGAATTATACTTGATTTAATGGAACGCAAATCTAGTTTGGGTTCCATTTCCGTTTGTTGACTATTCCTGACTTTTGCACTTTCCCCACCATAATGTTATGGTTAATTTACGATTGGTTTTATTGATTTGAAGGAAATAACATTTTGAAAAATAATCTTTTTAAAAATTGCATTTGGAATCGAAAAATTGCATATTTCAAGTTACTTAATGCAAGGAACATTTAATATTTGTTCTCTATTTATTTTTTTCAAAGTGTGTAAACTTGGATGCAATTTTCATCTCATACATATGTTTGTAGGTTCATCTGTACCAACTAATCACAGGTTCGAACCCCGCTTCGAATTCAAATATCTCATCCACGGAATTGAGTATAATTCCACATGCAGGTAAAATTGGTGAACTGTTTATCTGCATGTGTAAGCTGATATATCACCTAAGTACATACAACATGATGTTCATGTACACTACGCATGTATATATCATATCGGAAACGAATTAAAGTTATGAAACTACAATAAATGCTGGTTCTAAATGTAGTGTCCACGACAATTCTCGACAATTTACGTGGCTCCTTTGAATAGCGATGGAAACATACTTTCAACAATCGCTTACCAGCATTTGATAAACAACAATTCCAATCCCAGTTTAATGAGCCACTGATACGGAGTCTGCTATTATTTACTCTTTAAATACTGCTACTTCATTTTAATGAAAAGATCTCGAACTCCCTTTTTACGAGTTCTACTTATAATTGTCTCATTCACGGGGAAATGGTATTGGTCGATGTTACAATAGTTAGTGTCGTTTAGTGAGCTGAGAAAGGAATGTGAAAAACAGCCTTCTTTAAACCTGGTGTAATGAATGATGCATCTTGGGAATTTAGTGCTCAAGGTTATTTTTTATCCGTCATCACGAGGATACATAGACCATTTCTCCAAGACAGATGCAACATATCGCCTCTTCTCAACCCGTTGAGCAATGTGTTTTTATTCCGTCATGAAAATGTGTCCAAAATTGCAATGATGATCCTCTGAAGTGAATACTTCATGTGTATTAGCAGAATTGGTCATTGACCTGTGCAGTTAATAGTATAATAAACTGCTATGGTTTGGGATTAATACTGATAAAAGTTGGCATCATATTGCAGGGCTATTTCAGGAAAGACATTGCAAGTGATATATTGCAGGGTTATACAGGGATATATTGCAGGGATATATTGCAGGGGGATGCTGCAGGGATGCCATATGGAAAGTTCAACTTTTCAGCCGATATAAATTTCACCTGAAAGCATACTGACCTGTCTGAGATATCAAACCATTGACACATCCTTTGATCAAATTTTAATATGAACTATCATATCAGTAGGAATAACTATTATCATCTCTAGAGGGAGAAAATGGACAACTATCCAACGTCGGGCGCCATTTCCAACGTGGTTATGTTTGAACCCTAGTTGTATATCGAGTAGTCTGTCTCACAGACCCTGTTCTCTAATACATATACTCCTATTCCAAATATCTCCCATGGACAAAAGTAGTCTAGATTTTCTGGGGAACAGTTGTCGAGGTGTATGTCCAACAATGTCTATATTGACCCTGTTAATCGCGTGAACTCAGTGACCAGGGGACCTGTTCTCAAAACGTGTTTACGATCGTACGACTAACTTAAACGTTCTAGGGCTACAGCGTTCTTAGCTAAGAAGATCGTAAGCAAGTTTCGAGAATAGGTCATCGTTCTATTGCACGGACGGCTATACATGCGCTGTCTGTTTTGCTGTGTGCAGTTAGCAAACTTGGTTTATTAACAGTAGATTATTTTAAAGAGCTACATATATATATTAATTTCAATTTATTAATAATATGTCTTTCTTTTTACAGGTTTACACTATGCAAGATGATAATTCTTTTGCAGTGGTGGAATTTATAGATTAAAATGGGGAGGCAAAATATGTTTTACAATATGATATACTAGTACTTATAGAGCGTGTTATGTGTTTTGTGTTAAAAAGGTCAGAGTATTATGAGAAACACATACAGCAGGAAACAAGAAAGAGAGATAATATTGCAGTGTTTATTTAGCTGTTTATTACGAGAAACAGTTCTCCAGTACGCTTATATATCAATAGTATACCTGAGACCGAAAACAAACTTTTGACATCTACGCCTCACAACATTACAAGCAGAAAGGATCATTGAAACTCTACTGCATCACTTGTCGTTATTGATGATGTAAGGAGATTACAATACCCCCAAGATGTCTGCTCGACAGTTCAGCATAAACCAAAGATAACTTCCTTGTTCCATCAAATGAGTTAAACGGAGAAGGTTTTTCGTAGCAGACTCTTGTTGTAGACTCTTTTGGCAGATTCTGTCGGAAAGAACTCACCTTTTTAATGTTACGTCAATCTCAACACTATCTTTGCTGATTGCTTGAAGAAAGAATGTTGTCTTTGAAAATATATATATCACTAATCTTGTAATATTTTCAAAGATGTTAAGGGCATTTGGCTCTTTGGATTGGATGACTGTGTAGTTGAAGGATGTACACAAATGCAACCGAGGTTACGTATTCAAAGTCATAATAGGTATGTCTCGTATAGGCAGATAACTGTCTAGAGTTGTGCCGCAGAAGATAGCAGTAGCATTACCGTATGGTTATGAATTTTACAAATCGTGAATATTTCTTTTTCCAATATATTTTACAAAATCGTTAAAACTGCGAGCTGCTAAATAAAACTGTTCTATGGTATTCTACCCGTATATACAATTGTTTCGGTCAGATTCTTGGCGGCATGTTTTGGAGGAGTGTGGATGATTTTTTTAACATTTCTAAAATACATTAAATAAAACTCTATATCATACCCAAAAAAAATATTAACATAATGTAAAGGCAAATAATGTCCCCTGATGTCCTTGACCTTGGCAGGATGTTTCGAGTGAGAAAACCTTTAGTAACAGAGTGTACCAGAATAAACATGTTAAGTGAGATTAAAGAGAGATGTATATTCCCATGATTTGACACCGTGATATCGCCAGTGTTTCAGGTTGGAGGTGAATCTGTAGTCACTGCTGATACTGATTAATCAAATAAAACTGTACACTCTCTATACAGACAGATCACCGTCATATATATGAAACGCTGTGGGAAAACGTTAACATGTACTTCAATATAGCTACCATTGCAGGAGTGGAAATTAACACTATCCCGCTAGCCCGGGCCATTTCTTCCAATGCTAAAGGTATCCTATAAGGGCCAGTAGAAATTCATATTTTCTGTAAACATTTGTTATTTGTATCACTATTCGGAACAGTAAGTTTATAGGAAAGTTTTTCATCGCTGTCATTGTGGGTACTTGCATGTCTTTTGTCGCGTTTGATATTTAGATCTCTTCATGTACACATTGATGATATTGATTGATGATACATTAACTAACATCAATAATAGGAGAGGAGTGACTATGAAATATATCATAAATACATGGGTGAGGCTCTCATATTTAAATTCCTATTATTAAGAACTGAAAATGGTCCAAATAAACATGATATACACTGTGATAGCTCAGAATTATTTTTACGTTATCTTAACTGTTTTGTTAGTGGGTAGGAAATATATTCTTGAGAGGTCTTCCTGACCTTACAATTTGACGGCACCGTGAAGCCTGATCTTTGCATGTCTTGGAGAAGATCCAAGACGCTCCTTCAAAGGCTGTTAATTGGCTGTGTAGTAGGCTCGATGTGACGATAGCAATGCTACTCTCCGGCTATTCCACCAAAGATCTGTATGCCCTTCAAATATCATAAGCAATCTTAAGTAAACTAGGCTGCAGGATTAAAGACAACATCCTCAAACTGCGCTAGAATAACTGAAATTGCCACGGTCATTTTCTGTATAGGGTATTACTTTCAGGAAGCTTCATGTAATTTCAGAATCCTTAGTATTTTCTTTCTCTGCTGCACGGTCAGATTTAGCTTCGTGAATGTGGCTCGGGGATCCATGTTGTATCTACCTGATCCTCTTCATGCTTGAGAGCATCTACACGTGGCTGGCTGATAGCAACGTCAGCTCTCATTGGCTGAACACCACGCTGGAATCATGGGATAGCATCTGATACCCCGCGCTTATGCGAATTAAATTGCACCGTTTATCAGAAAGAAAGGTATGGAGTTATATAAATATACGTATTATGTGTATGTATCGAAGCTACCTTCGTGGTGGCGCCTATGGTATTGGCTCCTACGTATTTGCTAGTGTGGTTATAGCAATTATGTGCGGCCTAGGTTGCAACCATTCGGATGTATGAATTGAATGTCATAATGATGTCTTTATTGGATAGCTGTGAATGTTAGCTGTGAATGTTCAAGCAGTGATATACCAGGAATAGCACTGTCAGGCGTAGGGCTGAATCGGGTACACGGGAACTCGAGTACTAAATTGATTCTCGAGTACTCGAGAGTGATTTTCCCATTGCAATGAACAATGGCGGACAAGTCGATCGACCCTTTGGATCCATTTCGAATTATTGCAAAAGTTGAAGACTAAATGCAAACTGTACTCAGTTCAGTTTTCCTTTAAGGGTGGTACACCTTAACTATGAGGAACCATCTGAGTACTCGAGTACTCGTCGAGTAATCCAACATTACTCGAGTACCCATGTCCCTACCAGTTTCAGCCATAGTCATCAGTGTCAGACTACAAAACTCAGGGTTTTAGTTCAAGTCCCATTTAAGGGTCAATTGTGTTCTCAGTGGTGACCACTTTCACATCCTGGGAATATTTAGTGCAATGTCAGTATAACATATTATAGTGTTCAGTTATCATCATTAGTTCATCTGTATAAAGTGTAGCTCATTGGACGCACTGAAACACGTGGTTGCACTCGTTCTTCCAGCATACCGACATTGATGCCAGATCACTGAATTAATGTATAAAATGCGTCAAGAAGTTAATATGATATGAAGAAATTGGGGGTTGTCCAATTGCAGATGTATTTGTATTTTGGGAGGCTGGTATAGCGGGGTAGTGAGATAGTGGGCTAGGGTGGTATAGCGGGCTAGTGAGATTGTGGGGGTGTGGTATAGCGGGCTAGTGGGATAGTGGGGTTGTTGTATAGCGGGATAGTGAGATAGTGGGGGGTGGTATAGCGGGCTAGTGGGAGTGTGGGATAGAGGGTGTTTCGGATTACAGGAGGGTGGAATTAAGGGTGGCATAGAGAAGGGTGGCATAGCAGAAGGGTGAGGCAACGTGAGGGTGGTATAAATGAAGGGTGGGGTGACGGTAGGGTGGTGTAGAGGAAGGGTCGGACACCGGATAGAGGACCAGAAACATCAAAGGATGAGAGTTTGAATCCTATTTAGAGACCGCCAGCAAATTCGCCATGGTTTTTTATGTCAATATTAATTTTATGTTTCATTTTGATGTCTCTTTTATTCTTAAAATAACAAAATATGGAAATTTAACTGATTTAATAACAAGGGGCGTTGATTGACATGTATAATGTGCACGGTTCATAGGCTATTGACACCATGTAACTATTAGAGTATCTAGTGTTGTCCATTATATTCTGACACCGAGTAACAGTATGTAACATGTGTTATATCGTTACACTGATACATTCTCTATTTCTTTTTAATTCACTTTGCAAGTTGAATATATATGTGTCACAGCTTTAAAAATAATGTGAAATTATTCCTTTTTCCAATGAAAAGGACTGATTTTTAGTCATTGAACCTCACGAAGCTTTTCTTAATGTTGATATTGGATGTTGATGTAACCTTTGTGTTTAAAAAAACACCTTTTCCAAAAATTAGAAAACATAACTCACTAACATGTTGTCAGTACGACTCCTTTCTCGTGAAATTGGGTCCATCCATTGTTAGCTTTCCTCTTAACGTGTGGCACCCAGCATCCTATGCGATCCTTTCTTGGCCCCTGATTGGTTGAGAGGTGCGAGTGACAGACAGGAAATGGCGAAAATAGCCGGATATTGCGAGGCCCGTACGACATTGCCATGAATGCCGAAGTTAACTCAGTCTTCATCGTGAGACCAGCGTTCTTTCAGGGCCTTTTACTGTCAAATATATTTTCATCAGTCTATTGACTTCGACGTGCTTTGAATCAATGTCGTGTACATCAATTCTGCAGTAGTCACATTAGACTTGTTTTTTTTAAATAAAAAAATGTTCTTCAAATTCGGATTCATCCGAGATTCGCTTTATCAGATCTAAAAGGCGTATAATCACAGATTTCACTGATAGTTTTTAACTAAATGTGAGGCATAAATGCCAAGTACTTTCACTTGGGATGCATATGTATGTAGGAAAAAGATCTTTTCGCCTTTCTAAAGTAGGGGTAATTCGGTATGGTAATTTCATATTAGCACGAAGCATGACTATGCACATGTATTTCGCTTGTTTCTTGTCGTTATCTCGTGATAACTCAAATGTTGCTTTCAGAAAGTATGCATATTGAAAAATAGTCATGGGTAAAATGTCCATGTCTATCCTTACAAGGGTGTTGTAGTATAGCATTAGCGCATTGAACCGTTTTACTGGGTATCGTTTCTCGAAGCCTCCATACCTAAGGTGAGAAGACAGACCTCTCGCAATTGTTCGGTCGGCATGTATAAGAAAGAGATCGCTATGAGAGCGCTTATGGTCTCGTAGTAGAGACGATACCTGGGTATCCTTTCACAAAGCTCTCTTATCTACTAAGAGACCATAGCGTTCGCTTTTACAGTGCATTATCTATCGGCAAAGAGAGCGTTGTGGTCTCTTAAACGACAAGAGAGTTTCGTGAAAGGATACCCAGAGATATAAAATAAATCAACATAATTGTTCAATGCATGCAATCATATTTTCCATTTCATGCAAATAATACCTTTATTTTATTAACTTCTTTAAATTCCTTCATATTTTCATGTATTTAAGTATGTTATACAGTATATTTGATTCATTAATGTTCCATGTTGTCAGGATGATAAAACGGTAATGCTATTTATAGAGCCATCTGTCATGTGACTGGATCATGTCACTCTGAGGCAGCCAGACTTGCTTATCTGGCTCGTCTAGACTTGGTTATGTAACAATGGCCCGTTCCGCAATAGTAACTACTCGCGCTGCGCTGTATGCGTTCTGTAGGACAGAACCCAGTTCTGTCTATTTCCATCTACTAGGACATCCACTGGCGAGGTGCAGTTCTAACCCTGCTGGATCGGTCGCAAGAACTGCAGTACTATAGTTGGACACGTGTGGTTGCCTCCAGCAGAGAAAAGGTTAACCGTCCAAGATTCCAGTTCCAGGATAAATAGAAACGCTATCAAGGTTATTCCGCCATCTGTTACCAGCATTCTTCAAGTTGTTTTGCATCCCGATGTGTTCGCGATATCAGAGTTATTGTCAAACTGTTTCTCTATTTATACACCCAACATGCTAGACTCCCGTGGATAACATTGACCAATAAGAGAAGCTTCCAAAGGCATCGATAGCCGCACAGGGGAGACAATCGTTGACACCAGAGGCGAGAAATGCAAACTGTACAAGTTATCACTTTCTGAGATTGGAATTTGATGTTAGTTTTATGAAGAGATGAGAGGATCATTTTCCACAAGATTTACCGACGCCCTGCTGACTGTGTTTGGGCTCGAGCGTACACAGCGGCTTCGCAAACACCACCAGACTGTTTATGTGCCGCGGCGAAGAGGGAGCATTGGATAGTTCATTAACCTATTCACTTGTGAACATAAAACTGAAGAAATACACGGTGACCAGCTGGTGTCTGCTGGTATCTGCTAGCACTCGTAGTGTTGTCTGTGCTTTTAGAGATCCAGAGTGTCTTGTGACGTGTACAGTGACACCCGTACACTGTGTAGGCTATAGTGACTGTGCGCGCCTGTATGTATGGGTGACATATCTAAGGCCTACTTCGCGCGTCGACCATTCGTTAACCATGGTTCCTACACTGCGCATGTCTAGTCTGGTTGATCGCCCGAATGCATCGAACGCACTATGGTACATCCAAC
>JAUTBQ010158495.1:0-13013 GCA_032361185.1 Lepetodrilus ovalis | reverse complement strand
CATTATCCTGTTTGACTTGTTGACGTGTATAGCAACTTGTTATGTTGATATTCCGCCTGAAATCATACCAATAATCTGCAATTTCTTTACCTAAAGTCAGGTACTGTCTTACCATTATTTGTCAGAATAACGCAGTATCAAATGTACCTTTAATAAAGATCACATTTTGATACATCGGTAATTTATTCATTGTATCATGTTCTACACGAGTAAAGAAAGATTATTGTTAAATTTAGGCATACTAGTTATATTGGAAATGTTATAAAACCGCTTAGCAATAATTTTGTGTCATATCTCTGTAGCATGCATTCTTTTAAATTTTTCTATCACTATATTAAGAAACTTCACGGATAATCATGCCAGTGCCTAAATTATGAAGAGTATATATATCTATTTATATGTCTTAATCATTGTTGATGTATTCTTTGAGATGAATTGAATGTCCCCTTTTTCTAACTTCAAACTGATGTCTTTACTTGGTGATGTACATATAAATTTGGCATGAATGACAACTGAAGCCAGTTACAGACTGAGTAAAACATGGCAAGTCAGCTGTGTGTCATCTAAGTCAGCTAAAATCTTCGTGCTACAGCATCTCCACGAGACATATGACTGAGATTTGTTGAGATAATTTCCAAAATCACACTTAGGAGCTCTGTGTCGTATAAAAGCGTGCAGAGGTGTTTTCATAGTTTGCTACTGGCTTTACTCCATGTTCAGCGAATAAAAGTAACTTGCATCATTTCTTCAATGCGTATAAGTGGCAACATAATACAGCCCTCTATTTGGCTTCAGAAAAAACATGATCCTTTACTATATACTGCTCATGTGTGACAAAATTTATTATCTGGAAACAAGTTCATTGCACTGTCATTCTTGTCAGTTTACTCTCGTGTGTGGTGGCCTCACTGCTAAGGTAAACTTATCTCCAATAGTCACTGTAACCATCGTCCTACACAATAGTTACTGTTGGAGATGAGGTTATACTATTTTGTACATGAAGACCCAGGTAGATATTGCTTTGGTATTCAGGCAATGAGAAATAACAATCATGGTTTGGTAATTAATTTACTATTTGCATTTGGCATTACTTTTTTTTTACAATGATCATTGTTCTTGTCTGGTGTTTTGTGCTCTTTGAATGTTTCAGTGATACATGTATCTGACACTCTACCTACCTCATTTGTAAGGCTGGATATTGGGTAAACCGCCTGATAATCGTATAGATCTGCAGTTGTACATGTGTATCCAAAATGTGTAAAACATAGCAAGTGTATGTCAGCTTTGTAGGCACGGTATAGACACAGGAAACAGTATTAACAAGGCATACAATCACAGATTTTTATGAGCACGTAGCACTATATTTGAGTAATAAATGTAAACTATATTCATTTATATCGCCAAAATCCCCTTCGTCGATCCACACTGGGAGGAATTCCATGCTACCCGCTAACGTGGAGTCTAGATGATTTAGACAAGATAATTTTTTGTCATGACAAAACATTATTATAAAATATGAAATCTATTATAAATATCAAGTGTTGGGGACTTAGTATACCAGGAAATAACAACTTTTGGGTGTACAAATCAAACGTAAATAGTCTCAGACTGAATTTCGTATGGTCATTATCTACGTCTATCAACCGTGATTGTATGCCTTTAAGTATCACAAATTAATGTAGTTTGCATTTATACCTCGGATATAATGCTACGCACTCACTGAAATATGTGATTGTATGCCTTTGACAGGCGTTGGATAATGGTTATCATACATGCATAGACATACATTTGAAATTATTAAAAACAAAATCAGTCAAATAATTATTCAGACTGGCATGTGTCTTTCTGTACTGTAATGCCATGGCAGATAATGACGACCTGGTGTGATATGACGGCCTAGTATATAAAAATTGACCAATTAAATGATCCCAAAGTGGCATCACTCGGATTATTATTCTAGACATGGTGAAGATCGTCAAAACGTATACCAATACACGGTCTGATGTCGGGCTTGGTACGCTATGACGGGTAATGTGACGGTATATATAGTGCCATATGGTAATTGATATTTAAAAACATACTATCACAGCTGGTTGATCTATAACGAACAAACGAATTTCTAGCTGAAACTACTTATACTTGATTTGTCCACCCCAAAGTTGTTATGTATACTGATGCACTTATTCCCAAACACTATAGTTAATACAAATTTAATATTTGATATAAAAAGGATACGGACCATTAATGATCGTCTTTGATGCATCACCTGATATGTGAAGCAAACAGCGGTGACGATATTGTTTCGTAGTACCACTTTAGAGTTATGTCCCCTGCGTTAATATTAATGAAGCAAAAATAACTACGACCATATTCAGGTTGTCACTACGGTTTGTTGAAATTGAATTTTGCCTACCATACAGCGGTAGAATGGTTTATAGAAGTGCAAACATGATTATATATATATTAAGTCAATGTATTTTGAACTAGTCCAAAATAACCATAAATATATGTGATATTATGCCTTTAAAACCTATGAGGTATTCAAAACCTATCTATTTACAGGCGCGTAGCTGACAATACGCAGGTACGCAGGCGCATCGACCTTTCCACTTCCATTATTAGTGACTAATGAGTTATGGCTGCTACAAAAAGTACACTGTGAGAATTATGAACAAAAGACGTCTCAAATCCAAGACGTATCCTTAATCCATGGTAAAATCAGTCATGGTAGCCATAATCGAGTTACATTTACAGCAAAATATCTCCAGCTACGCACCAGGGTATCCTTTCACGAAAGAAACTGGTAGCGCTCTCTTTGCCGATAGCTAATACACTGCAAAGGGTGCCCTGATTCACACATTACTATCAATGACATGGTATCTGACGCATTGCAAATGGACTTATTATTATTGTTGTTCGTCTACCACGCCATGGCATTTGTTGACAGGAACTGTGTATATCATCCCAGTGTTTGGGGGTTACCTGGCTGACGCGGTGGCAGGGAGATACAACACCATCTTTGGATCAGGCCTCGTGTACTTGATAGGTATAACCCACCCAATGATCCAATTAAATTGTTGAGACGAATGTAATGGTTGTGCTTGATCCATATACAAGCAAATTGCAGATCCTGTAATTATGAGAAATGCGAAGTTATTGTTCGTAGATGATCCACATCCTTGCCTTGTCAAAGACGTTTCGTGGCAATCTTTTATATTTTTAATGATTGGATTAAAATTTTCAAAACATTGGCACTTCAATCTGTTGAAGTGCCAAATAAAATAAAATTCTAAAATAAATGATTAAACATTGAGCAAATTGCCACGAAACGTCTGTGAGAAGGACTAATATCCGTATTGATACTTTGCACTTGGTAGACCTTGCCAGAATACTAAGATGTTGACATGCCACTATTGTCGTTTTTGATTTAGGGTTGACAGCCACACGTGTCATGACGTTCAACCATTTTTTAATTAGTACTAGCTTACTTGGAATATCATGTCGCAGATAGAACATGGATACCCCACTCAGACACAGTATCCTGAGACGGTGACAAGCATGTATACATGCACCATCTTTGAACGTCTTTTGTATGACGCAACCGGGGATCGAACCCACGACATTCCACACTCCGCCACGGAGGTGGTTTCTTCCACGATAAATACACTACTATGCAAGGTTACTGAAATACTGTGGAAACCAGCCACGTAAAGTACGACCCCAGTTGAAGTATGTATACAATACACTGATATTTATACCCACGCTTATTGCATGTCTTCAGGGCTTGTCTCACTCTCGACGTCTTCAATAGACTACACATCAATGTTTGGCCGAGACGACGATGGATATGTCTATGATATGTCTTTAGTAAGTTTGCTGGCATCGTTTAACCAAGACAGATTATCCGTTGTACGAACATCTGTATACATACATTCTTCTCTGAACAAATATATATTCAGCTGAAACAGGGTACACGATCTTATTAAGCTAAGAGAACGCTTCCGAGACAAGAACTGGCGCATTTTAAATATGTATATTATTGTCTTTATTTTAATTGTGCAGTCTGTATTTCTCTTTGAACATAATGCATTCAAACTGACATCCTCCGGTTAAAATAATTTCCATTCACCCATAATCATCCCTGCATGTCATTGAAGGCTTTTATTGCTCGTCGTCCCATATGGGTGAACTATTCCCAGATTCAGATTCATTATTGTGGTACATGAGCAAAGAAGATAAATATACAATAATTTAGTGTGTGTTAAACAATAACTCACTCGCTATATTCTTGGTATAGATCATGGCGCTTATTGTCTGACAGACCCCAATGTAAATGTTGATACATGTACGACCATATTACATAAAGCGTAGGTCAGATGCACATGTTTATTCCCGCAATAGAAACACAAGTACATATTTTAGTTCAGGGATCAATGATAGGTTTCATACTTGCGGCTTCAGAACGCCAGACGTGGGTTCTTCTTAGGAGGATTGGCTTTCATTGCATTGGGGACTGGCGGTATCAAGGCGAACGTCAGTCCATTCGGCGCCCAGCAGATAGAGGAGCTTGGACCGGATGTCGTCAGAGCCTTCTTTAACTGGTAATTGCCATTGTGTCACTACTACAGCGTAGCTACGGCTTACCCATCCTCTCACCTTAAAGGTACCTGCTACGTTAGCACTTCACGGTACCCCTGGCTCACATCTATGGGAAAACTAGATAGATTTTTACGATGATCTCATTGGTTGGCGTTTGGCGCAGGTTTTCCCCTAGATGTGAGCCAGGGGTACCGTGCAGTGAGAACGTAATAAGTATCTCTTGGGTGCAAGGATGCAGCTTACCACACGTATACTATATTTAACGATAACTTATTCATTTTCGACATAGTCTAATTTGATTAAAATGAACATGGCAGATTTTCAAATGACCCGAGGACCACCTCTAAATTCGAACAGTGCATGGACGTTATGTTTTCCCCCCACGTGTGTATATGTGGATTTTTGAACAAAACATTCAAGCATTAAATCGTAGTCCTAAGTAAAAAAAAACGTTCGTACTCTCGGGGTGTTCTCCGTTGCTTTACTATTATAATATGTCAAACCATAGTCAGCAGAATGTCGGCATGGACGTTATGTGTTCACCCGTGTGTGTACAGGTTCTACTGGTTCGTCAACGTCGGTGCGCTGGTGGCTTACTCAGGGGTGGCCTACCTCCAGCAGAACGTGTCCTGGGCCTGGGGGATATCTGTGCCTTTCTTCAGCATGATCGTAGCCATCCTAGTCTTCGTGTTCGCCAGGGGAAACTACCGACACAAGCCTCCTGGGGGTACGTAACGCAACAGTCTCTCTACAACATTGGAGTTGAATCGCCGTTGCTACTTCTTTCTGTGTTGGGAATGTCCAGAAACTATAGCTGTCTACCATATAATTTATTCTGTGAATATACAAACACAATTCAAAACCAACTCAGCTCGCCGTGTGCAACAAAGGACATGGACATTAATAATTTAAAAGCATACAATCATAAATGGTTGACCTATTAGTGGACAAACGAGTATTTTATTTTTCATCTGAGACTACTTACGTTTAATTTAAACACCCAAAAGTGGTGTTTTTTTCCTGATGTATGTACCTATTCCCCAACATTTCATATTTTATATGAAGAAAAGAAACGTAGCTCTAATTATCTTGTCTTTGGAACATATAACTGCTAGATCGAATTTCCCCCCAATGTTAATCGACGAAAATTAATTTAGTTTGCATTTATTACTCAAATATAGTGTAACGCGGTCTTTGAAATCT
Organism: Lepetodrilus ovalis; assembly: GCA_032361185.1. Taxonomy (NCBI): domain Eukaryota; kingdom Metazoa; phylum Mollusca; class Gastropoda; order Lepetellida; family Lepetodrilidae; genus Lepetodrilus; species Lepetodrilus ovalis. Next base: position 7,211 of record JAUTBQ010158495.1, on the reverse strand, counting down.
ATGACTGTATTCATCGAAAAAACAACAACAGTAACTCGTGAAATACAGTGATAATTCTTATTAATTAATCACGAAGCATTATTTTTCTAAAATTGATCACCTTTCGGTACTCTTTACGTTTCCACACCCTATGTACTTGATATTTCCTTTTGTTCATCCACGATTGATTTTACAAATATAGCCTACTATTGCTTGTTTAGTTGTATGATGCACCTATTTTCATTATAGTTGGAATTATGTATTTTGTACCTGTTAATACCTTTGAAAAATAAAGAAATGATAAAATAATAAAACAATAACAATAACCACGAATCACGAATATTTCGGACGCCGAAAACATTCCGATATACGGTAAAGTCAATACCATGAATTACAAACCCGTACGCCTATAGGACCTATGACAGAACTAAATTACTATCATTCATACGTTTGTCGTCTTCACCAGTGTATTTTGGTCGAGTTCCACCATCTAACCTATGACATCTGATAATATATTGTTATAAAATTGTCTTCAGAAAGCGTGCTCGCCACTATGTTTGGCCTATACAGAAAAGGATGCGGAAATTTCGACCGAATCAGAAGGTCCAACGGCGGTGCCTATTCTGACTTCACAGTAGACAGTGCATTGAGTGTGCTCAGGGTTCTTCCTATATTCCTGTGTATGATTATCTACTGGGCTATATACGCACAGGTAGGTTATTGCATAGCTGCAGTTCTGTAGATAAAAGTGCCCAGTTTATACTATCTATGTGGGCACCCTTAGCTACATAGGATTGCAGTAACAGATGTACTTATACTGGTCAGATCTCGATCCGCTGGGTTAATCACTACGCGTGGCATAAATACACAGGATAGAATGAAATTCAGCTCGGAATGGATTTATTAACCATTAAACTTATTGTCTCCATGATTATTTTGGAGGGAAAGGAGGACGTATACCCGTGTGTGTGTGTGTGTGTGTGTGTGTGTGTGTGTGTGTGTGTGTGTGTGTGTCTCTCTCTCTCTCTCTCTCTCTCTCTCCCTCTCTCTCTCTGTTTGTGCCCTTGTGTGTTTGCTTGCAAGTGTAATTTCCAACACCGAACTATTTACAATTTTAAAATGTAGGTATTTAATTAAAATGATAAATAGGGTATAATACACATTTGCACTATCCACATGCATTGCAATCCCATTGAGGGCAGACGTTTGCTAAACTCTTTATATTTTACAGATGAGTTCAACCTACATGTTACAAGCAGAACGAATGAATGTTTCCGTGGGAGGGATCACACTTCCTGCCGCCATTTTGAATATATTTAATACAATTATTGTTTTGATACTTATTCCCGTGGTAGACCGATTGGTGTATCCTTTCTTCGAACGTATTGGCCGTCCTCTGACTCATCTCCAGAGAATGGGTATGTAGCAGACGTGCAACTAAAGCAGATAGCAGGCTTTGGATAAAACTATGCGAGCCAGCTAAGCGCGCCATCTCGGCGAACTGAAATCATACTGTGTTACATGTGTTAGCGGCAATAATACCACTCTTTGAGGTTATATATACAATCGGGCATTATTAACGTTAATTACTATAGGTAATAAGGTAAAGACTACGTGGACTAACCAATCATGTTCATTTCAAACAGGCAATATAGCGTTACTATACCTTAGGTATATACTAGGTATATAGTAGCTTTATTTCCTGTAAATACTAGACGACACGTTCACTATTGCCAAGTAGCAGGAGTTATGAATCATACCTTATAACATGACAACTGTAGGCATGATTATTTTTACCTGACACTCAAAACAAATAATATAATTGAAAATTTAGCATTAAATCGTGCTCTGAATACTTCTGTAAGGTTCATGGCGCGTTATCGTGAGTTATGTCTGCACTATCCTGAATCGTGACAATTACTGGTACAAAGAATGCAATTTTATTTACATTTTAATCTCACAGTAACACATTCAACAGATGGTGTATAATTGGCAGTACCTTATTACCTAGTCATTAACATTATTGCCTGATTGTCCTTGTTGCTGCTAGTTAACAAATATACAACTGTAGACGGCATCTGCGCTATATATGACTGTGACGTGGCTTGCTGAGATGGATTTCCAAAATCAAACATTTCACAGTTATAGGTGAGTAACACACTAGCGAGCAGTCATTTAGGATGTCTGTGACATCAATTACCTCGCAGGTGTCAAAGGTCGCCGAGCTTTTTTCTATAGCCTGCTACCGGCTGAAGTGTTCACTGTTGTATTATGGACGACGTTCAAATTGATAGTATCCCGTTCAGAAGCTCGCACTAGCATATAAAACAACACAAAGAAAACAACAACCTATTTTAAAAAACGTTATATAGCTTGATTTAACAGATTGCTGCATTTAAAAGTTGATGCCAGATGTGTTGATAATGATAGCACCATTCTGAACTTTTACAACTCTCACAAAATATACGTCTATAGGATGAAACAACTTTTTAGAAGTCACTTGACAGAAAACATGTGTCTGATATAAAAAAAAAAAATATATATACCGTATTACTGGTACCCAAATACTAAGTGTCAAATGTGTTAAACTGTATGTAAATTTTAATTACAAATTGCACTCTCTCGTCAATAGCTATAAATGTATCCCCCATATATGACTTATGCTTGCAAAGATATCTGTAGGTGTCCTATATGTATATGTAAGAACGGTTATCTATGTAACATCCATGTTTCTAGCGTACACTAAATGTAACAACGACAAGTCCTATATGTAACAACGCATTTCCCACCTAAAACAAAGGTTGATCGAGGGTAATATAACTGGCCGCATTATTATAAAGGCACAGGCCTAATTGTTATGTGGCTTTGGGGAGAATTCGAGATTCATTTCAAGCAATTTTTATTTGTATTTTATCCTCGAAGAACATTTGTATTAGGTGAAAAATGCGTTGTTACATTAATACATATACTGTAATATGACCGGTTGTTGTTTTATGTAGTGCACCCTAGAAACGCGGTTGTTACATTTAGAATCGTTGTTACACAGACGTCTAATATTCTCCACTTTGGGATTAAATTCCACTTTCCGTACAACCTCTGTCACATTCCTTTATATACTGAACATGGGAGGTCACCAGCTTTCACTTTCTTACCCAATAAAATGTATTAATAATTCAATGTTATGCTAAATTAATGTGTACATCATTCAACAAATATTGTGGTGCTGTAGTTTTGACTGAATCAACCACCTTGACGTCATGTTCTAGGGATAGGCCAGGTTCTCGTCGGGGCTTCGGTTGTGGTTGCTGGAATAGTGGAGATCTTCCGGAAGAAGGTTATGACCGGTGGCTGTTTCATGGAACAGACGCTAGGAAACGAGAAGTTCAATGCGTCCTGTTTGTCCGTGTTTGTCCAGACTCCGGAGTACGCCCTGATTGGCGCCAGTGAAGTCTTCACCAGCATCACAGGTGAGCCACAGAGAGTCGTCTCCCTTCCACGAGATAGTCCTGCTGTGGTCAGAGCTTGGATTAGGGCGTACGCCATGCTTTTACTATAGCAGGAAGTGACGTAGACCTTTGTTTCCTTTCGCGGAGCTCTCTTATCCACTAAGAAACCACAGCGCTCTCTTCGCCGATAGCTAAGGCACTGCTAAGAGCGCGTTATGGTCTCTTAATGGATAAGAGAGCTTTGTGAAAGGATACCCTGCATGGACTTCCTCCGACTACAGGTATGGATTTCTAAGGGTGAAACTTACCTTCGTATTATGTCTCTGGGTATCGTTGCTCGAAGCTCTCTTATCCACTAATAGACGAGCACCATGTATTATCTAGAGATCGCTACGAGAGTGCTTATGGTTTCGTAGTAAATAGGAGAGCTTCGAGAAACGATACTCTGATTTACAAATGCAAATTATGTGCCTAAATTTCTTGGAGTAATTCGAGGAATATCCGTATACCTTAACTTCATGCGTTCATATGATTTCTTGAATCCGTAGCCTACATACATATACTGGTAAGCTAATTAATGCACCATCACATAAATCTGGGCGGGTGTTTGCAGGTCTGGAGTTCGCATTCACTCAGGCTCCGCCGTCCATGCAGGGTTTGCTTACGGGGCTGTTCATGATGACATCCGGTTTGGGCAACTTCGTCTCCACCGCCATCTTGCAAATTGTAGGCGCAGCCACCAAAAACGGTAAGACAGTATCCCGCTGATGTTAAGCGGCCATGAGCAGCTTAGCTTGGACTCTGCGATATTATAATATCATTATTTTTTATTATTATTATTTGTATTATTAATTATTAATTAATATTATTATTATTTTTTTTTAAAAATTATTATTATTATTATTATTATTATTATTATTATATTATTATTATTATTATTATTATTATTATCATTTATCATTTATCATAAAAATATGGTGGACTCACCAACATAATAATTAGACGTAAACGTAGCCTTAAAGAACGCACAGCTCCTGATCACATAGCCTATACGTTTGATTTGTCTTATTTTAATTGTTATGTATGTGTCTACCTCATGCACTGAAAGAACAGCTCCTTAATCAAACAGATACTAAATTACTCTCACATCCTATAATTTTTTTCTATAAATATTAGTGCTTACCGACATCTTAACTATTATTAGAATATTATATTTATTTAAATAATATGTCACCATGACCACCGTATTTAAAACGTAATTACGAATGTCTATTTCCAGATCCATGGTACCCTGACGATATCAACAACGGCAAGACAGAAAACCTATTTTTCCTCCTTGGTGGAATAACGGCGTTAAACCTATTGATATTTATATTCGTGGCCAAATGGTACAAGTATCTTGAACCGCCATCGCAGGAGTCAGAATCCGAAGAACATCCAGAAAAATCTCCAGAAAATGGAAAGGAAGGAATTGTAAACTATGGTTTAATGGCCGGCGAAGACAATACTAGATTGTGATTCACAATATTCATATACATATAGAATCATTTAGAATCGAGAGAAGCATTTAATCACATGGACGTCAAGGACATTTTCAATCACAATATTCTGACGATGGTGTTGGCCAAATTTGATGCGTTTCACCTTTCTGAACATACCATTTCTAATATGCCGTGCATATCATTATATTTGTGTGACATACGGTACATAATTTGTATCACAGTGTCAATATCAAGTATACCACTGGCCAACAGCTATTTCTAGTCTTCCTTTCGTTGAATTGACATCGGATTTTACACGCGCGGTTTTAAATGAATTGTTTATTTCTGCGTGGTTGAATCTGGTACCACTATGCTATTACTATAGTTAAAATATTTCATGCGGGTCGTAATTGCACATATTGTACAAGCTGCTATCTCAGAATGCGAGTGAGTACAACATTAGATCGCATTGATACGTATTCACAGTTTATTTCATTTAAAGAATACATTAGTTGTCATTCAAAAACTCCATTATGTCTTCACCGTATCCATTACGTCTGTCATTGAACGTGATCATTATATATTAGGCGTATTTATAGTATGGATCACTTTTAACATGCTAACAGCTTGTATTAGACACATTATTATTATTGTTATTATTATTATTATTATATTACTAGTAAAATGCTAATAATATTGATAATGATATCATTATTATTATTATTATTATTATTATTATAATAAGATTGATGACATTTGTTTATTTGCGCAATAAAGCATGTTTATATACGGAACCTCAAGGAATTGACAATCATTCTGTCACGCAAACATAGCCGTGGTATCTAGTAGACCTACAACTCAAATTTAAATACAGTATAGCCAAACTTAAATTTCATAGATCAGAGTCAGACACTGAGAAATGAGAAGCAATGCGTCCTATGTGTCCGTGTTGCCTGCTGGTCCAGTTTTCAGAATACACCTTGATTGGCGCCAGCGGTGTTTACCAACGTTATACACCTATGACACAATACACCTAAAAGACAATACACCTACTATGAGACAATACACCTATGAGACAATACACCTATGAGACAATACACCTATGAGACAATAGATACAAACATGTTCATCAAGTCACTATATGGAAACGTATGTAAACGAAACAAGTACAGTTGGGTGTTACCCCCATAGTTGAAAACGGCATTGAGAATATGCAGAATGTTGTTTGACCAATGCGTTGTAAAGGGGTAATACCGTTTTGCTAAAGTGGAAAATGACGGACTTATCTTCTAAAATGTTGTCTTCTATGCTAGTACAGTTCAGATTACAATACAGTTCAGATTACAATGGAACCACGATCTGATGATGCGCCTACTCCATAACCTTACAGGCCTACACAGATAGAACTATGTTATTACATGTAGGCCTACATGTATATGAATTTCTGCCATCAGGAGTGAGCGAGTTATTATGGAGGTTAAGGTCGCTACGGGATGCCATCAAGACGAACGTACCTTCCTTAGCTCGTGTCTGGGAACCTGTGCGCGTATACATGGATCTCATGAGTATGACTTCAACCATTCGGATACTTTGCGACATCTCTGTATCTATGATTGTCGTTTGGTCGCTCTGAATGGACTTCAACCTGAGAAGGAAGCAAGTTATAGGTAATACTCTATCAATTAATGTAATTATCGTCACAGCAGTCGATCATACTATGGAGCTCCGATAAAGTGGATTTGCAAGCTATAGGTATTGGTTGAAATTTTGGAAGCACTTCATATTCTATGGATAATATGTCTGGGAATCGTTTCTCGAAGCTCTCATATCCACCATGAGACCATGTACAAGAGATCGCTACGAGAGTGCTCATGGTCTCGTAATAGATATGAGAGCTTCGAGAAACGATGCAAGGGTATTCTAAAAAACATGCCAGCTATATATTTGCATAAGAAATAATTACAACTTGGATCCATTCGTCTGAGGTGCCTACCTTTAACATGCGAGACGAGTGTTGATCGCACGGTGACCCACTTCCTGTCACCGTTTACACAAAAAAACACCGGAATAGAAATTTTATTTATGAGTTTCCAGATTCTGCAGATGATGAACTGTTATGCCATGTGTGGTCATGCATTGTGGTTTCCTTCCTAAAATTTAGCATTGGATTGGATTGATATATATATATATTGTTATATATCAATCCAAACTGTATACATGTACCATTGCATGCTCTCCTGACAGCGAGAACACAACAGTCTGTGTTACACGCTGTCACACTACAAGGGTTTTCGTGTGTTCAGCA
>JAUTBQ010158494.1:0-29076 GCA_032361185.1 Lepetodrilus ovalis | reverse complement strand
ACAGTTATCATCCTTGGTCTGTCAGTACCAGCCGGTGCTCGCAGGTTTACTGCAACATTCAGCGTTACGGATGTTGCCGGTTTCCTCCTGCCCTAAACTGACAAGTCATGATGTTAGTGAAAGATTCTAGAAAGCGACTATAAACCCCAAAAAAATAAAAAATAAAAAATAAATTGTACATTCAATTACATCTCAAGTCATTCATTAACCGTAATTATTCATCAACTGATGCACTAACTGACTGTCTGTCTGTCTGTAGGTGAACCGAGTGAAGACGCGTGACTTTGACTGCTGTCTGACGGTGCCTCTGATCGCCGAGGCCGGAAATCGGCTCCATCTGGTGGTGTGTCGGAACCCCCTGCTACGTCAGCGACTGAGTCAGAAGGAGACGTACGTCACGAGCACACCACAGACTCAGAACAACACCCAAAACAACACCCAAAACAACACCCAAAACAGCACACAGGCCAATGACTTGTCGCGGAAAACAGTCTGATAGTTGTAGTGACTTGTCATCCGATGGTGTTGTGCTAAGAGTGTTTCTCTGAGAGAGATTGTTCGTGTTACCCTGTGGTGCTCCACTGTTGCCAATAGCTACACAGACATTGTCATCACAGACATCCATTATCTAATCCTGGAAGGATAATCTACTAGTGCCAACATTACTGTCATTATCGTCATCATTGTCATCATCGTCATCATTGTCATCGGCCCATCCACTCCACAGGTGCTACATACCAAGTGACGCTAGGATTATCGCGATGCATTCATTTACGTTTTTATGAAATGTCCTAATGCTAATCCAAGCTTGTTTTCATCATTGTGTCTAGCAAGCAAATCATCTAATCGCCCTTCACACCTAAGCAGCAATCCCACCTTATCACCTTCAGGCCTAATCATCCTTCCCATCTAATCACCCTCTTCATCTAATAGGCTTGCCTACGTAGTCACCTTTCCCAATTACATTACTGCATAATTGCTATGCCCCTCTAATCATCCCTTCCAATCACTCTTAATGTATTATCACCTTTCCCAATCACATTCTTCCTTCCCACTTAATCACCGGACTGATCTAATCACCCTTTCCAGTCATCCTTCTCATATAATCACCCTTCTATTTTCTCTTTCTACCTAATCGTCTTTCACAACTAATCACCGTTCTCAATCACTTGTCATGTCTAATCATCCTTCCAATTTATGCACCCGTCAAATTTCTCTTTTCTAATCATCTTTTGCACCCAATCACCCTTCCCACCCATCACCATTCCCATCTAATCACTCTTCCAATTTTTCTTTCATCTAATCATCGTTCACATCTAATCTCTCTTCCTAATCATTTGTAATGCATAATCACCCTTCCCATCTGATTACCCTTCCCATCTAATCACCCTTCCCACGACCGGTCAGGCTCTGATTTGTGATCAAGGTGCTGAAATAGGTGCTCAAGTGTCTCCTTGAAATGGTGCTTGAATCGAATCAATGCGGTTTTTACGATGGATGATTGGCATGTGACAGTTTCTAGGATAATAGCAGACTGCTGTATCTGGTGCTAATGTCGCAAGAAAAATGGGAGTATTGACACCACGGAGGGAAGATGTATAGGTGGCCCCTCATTGACCGATGGGAGATTGAGATCACGTGACTGTGGTGCACGTGACTGTGCACGTGACTCTCGTACAAAAGCAATAAGCACTGGGAGTCGTATCGTATCGTCTTACCAGTATTCTCTCGAGCAGTGTTCTTGCTGTATGGACCATGTGACTGGCACAGTCTGTATTTAACTTCCCAGTATTGACATGTTATTCTGTTATTATACGTTATTGTCAACATATAAGTGCTTTATGAAAATTTACATTTCATGTCCTTTGTATATAGCCTCCGGTAGTCAGTTGTGTTATAGATTCATCGAACTCTCCCTAGATCTGGCCGTCTTCTGTACCACTGTGGTGCTTCCACTGCAGAGTGGTGTTGTATCGTGTGACGCTTGTGTGGCAGGTGTGACACATAGGTAGGCGAGTCACTTTTAAGTTGTATACACATAGGACACTCGTCTGTATGCGTAACCCATTTACAACTATCTCACTGTGACCTGGTGACAATTGATATTGCTAATACATATATCTTTATCGCTATAATCAAAATTATTAAAGCAGTTCAAATGAGCAAATATTGTATTTAACCCTCTCCATGCTAGACAAGACATGGTTACTCCTCTTTGGGGCATCTCCAGTCTTCAGTATGGAGAGGGTTAATAATAACTTATTGCCTCCCCTTACCTCAGCTATTATTTAGTATTGTACAAGATATTATATCTATAAATGACTTCAGTGGCATATTGTGCATAGATCTACAGCATGGGAAATCTCATTTTATTTATTGTGTATGTACAAACAGATTCTAAGCATATTATTGTTACTAGCCATTGTTATGTTGTTTTGTAAATGTGTACACAGTGCTTGCATTATATGATCTTACTACAGTACATTTTTAAGCGATGAGAATGATAATGAACAAAATATAATTAAATTTGATTGGCAGATGAAATATTTTACTGTTAACTTTTTCAAGACTTGAAATGAATAAAAAAAAATGTTTTAATATGGATCTTAATAATAATAAAAAAAATATTGTTATGCAATTTCTTGGTACCGGTATGGAGATAAATATTTGTTGAGATGGCAATTGACAGCGTACAGTAGAACCCAGAAAATCTTAGATTGTATTCGATTCAAAATTCAATTAACGTGAGGGTGAGACTTTCACTGATGGAATTATCAGTGAAACTCCTGTTCTGCATGTTCTATTCTAATCTAATCTAATCTAATCTAATCTAATCTAATCTAATCTAATCTATTTATATAGTGCCGCGTTTCAGCTATCCTGTTTACTGGCATTTGTCAATAATATTTAATAAGAAATGGCAGAAGTATTCTCCAATGAAAGCTCCTAGATGGCGATTGAAATAGCAGGTTGCTGTTAAAAATATACGGTAACTTGGCCATATATTCGGGGTAGGAAAGCCATTCGGAAGAGGGTCAAGTGTATAATTAATTTTAATTATTCCTATGTTTGTTTAACTCGATGTTTACTCGTGTTGTTTGATTCAGCTACTCACTGTCCATGCTCTATCACCTATACTTGGGCCACTAGTCATGAATCGAATACTCTTAGATAAGGGTTCATTTAGTGCAAACATGACAATACAATACAATGTATGTTTGTTTTACTCCGATAGTATATGTGTTTACTGTACGTACATTACTGTATCGACTTGGAACATATCCAAATTCTTCAACATGATAGAAATTCTAGCTAGTAAATACCTCGTATAAAATAAGTAAATATTTGTTCCTGTATGTTGTATATGTACAATGACTTGCAATTCTGGTATTTTGTTTCGTTTTTCGTGATTATTATTATAATCATTGGGAATATGCAAGTGTGTATATGACTATATGCAGTAGATTCAAGTTCGATCACGTTGCCAAATCTCGCTATAATGTACACGTAACAGTATTGAAGCACCTGTATTGTCAAAACCACGTCTATTTCAGTGAACTCAAAGTACATTCTGTATGTCAAAATGTGTTTTGCAGATGTCTACAATACGATAAACATAATTATGAATATTTCTTTTCATGTAATATATTTACTTTGATAGTCTGAGAATTAATATTAATGAACAATTGTATGTCTTGCGTATTACAATATTACTTAAAGGTGTGTGTTGTATGAAGTTGGATCATGTTTACATCCAACAATATGAAAATATTCCAATGATAGGTATTGTCTCCTTTACACAGGTGTCCCGTTAATGGATGGATGGTGTTTTCATCTAACTAGTAACAATAACAAAAAAACGGAATTCAGAGTTCAGATCTGATATCTACCCGAAAACACTGATTTCCGTCATTTTCTCATATTGTACATAGTTCACGTCATGGTAGTTCACCGGCTGTATATACTCTGCTTCATTCCAGCTTATTATAAATCTGTCCAAGGTTGTTGTCATTGAACCATTTTAGATATACATGTATTGTATAGTATACTCCCCAGAATGTCAGGCACTCTGTAATACTCGTCGTGTAAATAGTGCCGTCATTCACGTCCATGTTTACATACACAGACCCACGGTCACTGCTGTGTTATCTTTACAGAATATGTGTACGTTTTTCATGCATGTTTCTCAGTTGTCTCCCTTTATGTGTAGACCCCCGTTTGTGATTGCAACAGTATTCTACCATCCAAAAGAAAATCATTTGCATTACTTGCAATATCCCTGCTTTTTCTTCTCTATCAATCATGTATGGATTCATTACAAACACGTTTGTTGCATAATTTATGTATTGAAGTTGTAACAGGTTTTCTTCATTATGTCGATAATTTGTCATTGTGAATCAGTAAAATCTAGAACATAATATCTGTCTGAAATGTTTACCGGTATCAGTGTCTTGAAAAGGATCATGATAATAAGAACTACTTCCATTAACCTTCTGGAGACCTATCTTTATTATGATTAACAGATTGGGTTTTCCTTCAATTTTTTGGTGAATTTTCCAATAGTCTAATAATTGAAAAAATATCGTTCACAGCTAGTTGGGTTTTCTACATCCTCCCTTACCAACAGCTTGTTGGAGGTCAGTACCTTCGTTCAACTGAATAAAATTAATGGATCACCCTGTGAGGTAGAGGATGGGTTGTCTTGTAGCTAAATCTTATCAAATTATTCAATAATACTGCAACTTTCATTAACAGATCTTCCAGAATGTTGGCATTTTCCTGATAAATACTGCACATCAACTAATTGTGTGGAAACTATAGCAACCTTGTATTGCAGCTACTTTTATGGTGCTATGTTTTCATTGGTTCATACATTGTTTACGGATATGCTTGTGGTAAGAACAAAGAGTTTACTAATATCGTACTTGTACAGGAGGCAACATACAGAAGTACTGAAAAATATACAAATTACTGTCGGTGATGAGTCTATCGACTATTATATTCTGACAAGTTTTGCTATTAGATTAAATAGTTTCATGTCTGCATGTATGAATCACATCCATGATTATTGGCATTTTCAATAATTATCCACCAAATAATGAATATATTGTGGAGGATCCTAGTGCAAAGAAAGAAGTTTATGAAAGAGGATTAGAATGCTTTTGAGCTCACACAGCCTCGTTTCAGTAAGTTGAAAATCGTTACAAATTTCAAACGTAGTTCAAGATGGCTGGCCACCTTGATTGATATTGTTGTGTGTAGACTTTTAAGATAGCTCATTCATTGCGAGAGAAATATCACTATCCAATTTCAAGTATTATTGATCTTAGAGTCGATTAATGTCAAAATGCATTTCCTTTGACATAGATTAGGTACATACATACGTGTATACAATAGCTTCATGTAAACATGGCTTATTCCATCTCTCATCATGTCATCTTGCTCATCAAATCTTATATTTTGTGCGAAATAAATTATTCGACACTTGATCTATGCTTCCTGTTTTACTGTTATACAAGGTCTGTACATATGGAGTTTTATGTACAGTGTACTCTGTCAATATCGGCATCTCTATACCCCGGCAATCTGCATCAACCGGCACAATTTCAAAGTCCTGACCAACAACAGTGCACTCTTGATAAACTGAGTAATCCGGCACTCTCTCAAATCTGGGATATTATCTTGGTCCCAACGAGTGCAGATTTAGACAGAGTACACTGTAGTTGATTAATATTGCTACAACTTGTTTTAATAAACTTATTGGAGCTACGACTCTCGTCGAACGGCCATTGCTGTGTACCAGTTCCCTGGTGTAGACTTCACAAATAAGAAAACCTGCAGTGTTGACATGTTGTATTACTTTTACTTCTATGTATTCCATAAATATATATATATACCTATAGGACAAGCATATATTGATATGTACATCAGGATAATAATACACTCATATCTATCACTTGCTGAGAACGGGTTACTCGATACGAGATATCTCGCTGAAAGACTTCTCAATACATACAGTGAACACCGACAAATCCTGACATCAATCTATATCCCAATTTACAATTCATAAAAACCCACCTTTGGTTACAAGCACACATACACTGAACATTACATGATCGCGAATAAATAAATTTTGTGATAAAAGCACTGGCATACACAGCAAGCTGAAAGAGAATCGAGTCTCGACTTAAAATGTGCTACTTAGGGCTTTATTTTAGCCATAATCCACAAGCATTGGCATCATTGCATTCTAACTAGACTCCCAATTAACCATCCAAAATGGGCCAAGATTTGCAGCAAGCCTAATATTGATTTCTGTATCTGTTCAACTTGAATGTGTTTGCCAGTTAAGATGTCCTACCATATTTGCAAATGTAATATTATTAATACATACAAATTTATTGCAAAGATGTAAAACTGGAGAATCATTCCAGACATTTACAGACATTACAGTACTAATGTAAAAAGACACTACCAATATTTGTTTAAGTTCGTGTTAAAGAGTGTTTAAGGTTTTGACCTTTTTTAACATTCTGGAATAAATTTTCTTTTAGAAAAATTCCTGGAATAATTATTTTAGGAAAATATATTTCCTCCAAAACAATCTATTTTCATTATTTTAGTAATTCACTGCTACCTTTGGTCCAAAACTTTTGGGGCCGTTTACACAGACGTGGTTTACTCACTGGTTAGTCCCTAGTTTAGGCTAAACAAGCATTTGTGCATACAGACCCAGGTATGAAACTGCATGTGTAAATATGGAAGTGCATCTTTAACACAAAATATCACCAAAATAAATTACAAATTAGTACTTGATAAATGTTGCTGTACATAATAAATAATAAACAAGGCTGGATGCAAGTAAATCAAAATAATTATAATACAAAATTAATATATTGACTTGCTCAAAATATGAACTTCCAAAACAGGAAATTGTATGCGCAAAACTGATGACAAGCAATGTGATTTCAATTTCAATAAAAATTACTGGAATCAAATCGCAAAAGTAAGCAAAGTAAAATACAAGGTAACTAACTATCTGTGTTAGTGGATACTCACATACATACAGAAGTACCCACATCTTTAGGTATGATACACAAAACCTCTTTTCCAGGTCAAAAATCAAGTTATACATGTATTGTGTAGTGAGTGAATATGGAGTTTAACGTCGCTGCGGGAATCTTTCACCCATTTGCGACGATTGTGTAGTGCAACTTGACAAGCACATTTGATGTTACAAATTATGAACATGTCCAAAATAAATGCAATTCTAAACAAAAACTGAATGGTGAACTTAATTTGCGAGCATAATTAAATTTGAAAGGAATTATTTCAACATTTATACAAGTTGATAAGAATTCCAATTACCAAAAAAAATGTTTGGCACTTTCCACTTTTTAAAAAAATAATAGAAAGATTGATATATTAGTAGTAAAAAATATCATGATTCTGTCACATGACATAGAACAGCTGTTGAACGTCGAGTTATTGTAACTGAGGTAAACACTGGAAGTTGTGAACAAGTACACATCACTGGTATAAAACAATAACATCCAATTTGGAATACGAGTATTACATTGCAATTATTGGTCAATGATAGACTAGTGTTGAGACAGTTACAACTGGTGACAACTGTTTCTACAAGATGATGTAACATTGCTATCCCAATACCAACCACACAGAAGAGCTTCATCTAATGTCCACCACCTGCTCCATCCAGAGTTATCTACCCCTTCCTTCTAAATTTACACTGCCATGAAGTCTAGCCCCATTAATTTTCTAAATTCTAAACTTATATATTCATTGCCATATGAACTGAAACATAATTTAATAACTGTGTGAAGTTATTTCAGTGTAATGGAATATGGAACATGGTATAATGTATCACTTATTCATTCTCAAACAAAAATTAATTAGAAAAACAAACGATTATTACAGTAAGTAGAAAATGTCTAGGTAATACCTGGTAGATCAATATACAACGTAAGTGATAGAAATAGTTAATTCAATATTTTCCCATGTAAAAGTTACACATTTATTATGACCAAGTTTTCTAATTCAATTTTAGATATCACAAGCTATTATTTTCCTCAATGAACTAGAAAACTTGATGTTAGAATCTTTTCAAACTTGATCTCTTTTAGTATCCTGACAAACTAGCATACCACAGTACATGCCAAGTACTCGCTGTAGCATACCATCAGTATTACTAAGAAAATCTGATGACTTCATAACCAGTCATAGTTGCCATTAGGTTGTGTAGTAACAAAATGATAAGAAAAAAAGGTACATAAAATAGAAATAATAATATAAAATATTAATATCTATTGACATCAGAAATTCTTCTGAGTATTAGGGGACATATTCATAATAATTATATGTAAATCAAAATATAAAAGTATTGTTCAAATTCTGATCAAGTAAAATTACTTGAAAGTATATAAGAGATATTCTGATGCCAGAGAAATATGAAAGTATCTTCAAAAATATATTCCTAACCAGTTGCAATACACACAATGCATTGAATTGATACAGCAATAAGATATCTCACAACTATCAGATTGTGATGTTAGACAGTGAGATATGATCGAATGTACGAGATAAGGAGAAATATACGAGACATGATCAAATGTATGTGATATGATGTTTGAAAAATGATCAAATGTACACTTACTAAAAACATACCACCATTAATCCAATGATAGGTAAAACATCTCGTGGAGGTCATGGGTGATGTTTGTAAATGTCAGAGACAACAGTAAGAAGTATTGTAATGATTGACAGTGGCATTAAAATACCCTGCCAGTGTTACCATAACAACCATTGGTCATGGATATGGTACATAAGGTCCAGTAAGTAATAGCAATAGATTCTGTCGATGAAACCTGTACGTAACCATCCAATGGAAAAACCCAAACACATCACATGCATCCGGTAAACTTAGAAACCATATTGCGTAGTTTAACACTAGGACTGGCCAGAGGCAAAAACAGCACTTTCTAGCATGTGAAAACGTCACTCGGTTTATATATAAATGTGCACTTTAAAGATTATTCCAACTGAATAGAGATTGTGTAGTATAGAGGACATGGCATAAACTGAGGAATCTCATCAATAACATCACTACAGTATAAACTTGCAATCATAATCGTAAATTAAAACTAAAACCCCTGAAGAATAGCATTGCGTAGTACCACAACTGGCAAACTATTTGTACGAAGAAGGGCACTGGTTTCTCAACAGAGTTGCAGTGATATAACAACAATTATCATATACACACAGTACTAATTTTAGTACCATAGGTTTCTTTCAGTTCCTAAGTGCCATCATGAGTTGAATTTACAAGTTAAAATCAAATTTTCAAATTCAAGAGAACTGAAGTCCCGAAAATCTACCTATATTACATAGTAACTGTATTTACAGAAAGTCAATATTTAAGCGATACCTAAAATAACTCAATTGTATACCTATCGCCCTATAGACTACTGGACACCATCCAACTAATGTTAATCACCCTCTTCGATTATACTATAAAAAAAACTGATGATTAGAAGCAGCTCGCAATCATATTGTGTCGACATAACCAGCACCTGTTTTGATTCATGTTTTGTTGGTATTAGCCATTGTACATCGGAAGTATTCGTTTGAAGACTGTTGTAAATGATGTCAAATGACAACATACAATTTGTATATGTGTATGTAGAGTGTTGTGTGGTAAGTAGTATCTACCACATGATAACAAGTGAGTGTTGTGTGGTAAGTAGTATCTACCACATGATAACAAAGTGTCTCAATGTAGGACCGCAACACTTCAAAACATTCTCAACAATGAAGATGATAATGATGATGATAATGATAATAATAATAATGATGATAATAATGATAATGATAATGATAATGATAATGATGATAATAATGATGATGGTCCCAGAATGCAGTTGATCCATCTACCGGTAATCCAAATTGCTATTTTCTAGGGCTAAAATGTTACATTGGTGCATCTCCATAGTCAATACAACAATAGTTTACAACAAATAAAAATATACACTACTATTACAAAAGTATTTCACAATTTAAGAATTTCAAGTTTGCAAAAAGTTTCATATAGTAAAATAATGTATTACCGATTGCCTTACTATAAATTGATAAATGCCAACACTTGATTGATTTGTGAATTGATAAATGCCATTTGATTGAAAATGGTACACCATGATGGACATTGTAAGGTGACATACGTATCATGGCACATATTGTAATGCGACCAGACTGTACCATTTCAGCCCTATCATATTCTATGTATATCTCGCTCAAGAAAAGCTGCAGATCCAACGAGAGATAGATTAGACATCACTGTTCACAGCTAGAGCAACAAGGGGGACAACTCAGCACAGGATCTTTTCCCAACTTCTCCACACCTCGTGCAAACAGAGAGATCAGCTGGGTGTGGACTCTGAAAGGAAGCAAACAACACTGTGAGGAGCTGGTACATACGATTGTAGGTACTCAGGGAAACAAGAATCATTTTGTTCTAAAATTAGATTTTAGTAGTAAATGTTAATTAATACTGTTTAAGGCTGGAATAATATTGAATATAATATAAATATTTTGAAGAATATATTAATGCTGTTTAAGGCTGTAATAATATTGAATATAACAAAAATATTTTGAAGAATACATTAAATAACGGTAACATCCGAGTGTGAATGAGTTACTGTTTTACGTCACATCGGTAATCTTTCACCATATGCAACGATGAATATTGAATTACACTATTAATAGGTTAAAATTTAACCCTGGGGATGGTTCAAACTCGGGACCTCTGGTTCCGAAGCCCAACGACCTACTGATGTGCTACCACTTGCCGCAGTAAGACAAGAAGACAAGTACGCGACCTCACCGGACGTGCATGTTTGGCGACGTGATGACCTCGCCGTCGATGTTCCACACGCTGTTGTGAGGAGACTTGAGCTTCTTGTGGCGGATGCGCTGTTGTCTGGATGTCGGCGTGGTAACCTCCTCCTCCTCCTCGTCATCGTCGTCTTCATCGATGTTAGCGTCAAACAGAGGCTGGAACCGGAACTCCTTCACTCGGTACACTTGGATGAAGTTGAAGTTGAACTGCAACACGATCGTCGAGAATTACGTGGAGATTCACAGCTTGTTTAACACTCTCCATGCTGGAGGCAAACAGAGATGCCCAAAAGAGAAATGTCCGTGCCTAATCCAGCAGGGAGAGGGTTAACTGTCACAGCAACTGTCAATCCTCAAGGACAAACATGCTTTCCGGGTTTGTTTCAACAGAATAATTGTAGCAATACGAGATTTGTACAAGGAATCACGAGCCTCATTTGGCAACATCATTCTGTGGTACAAAGCTCAGTATTGTGAAAATGGGAGAAAATATATTAGACATCCTGGATGGAAAACCTGATCATTTCCTACTTAGCTAACATTAAATAGTGATAATCATGATTTAGGAGTCACTGAAACTTTTAAGGTGTACAACCGAAAATGTACCCAAGAATGTACAAAAATCAAACTGTCAATTTATGGCCGCTATCAAAAATCAAACACAATTCTACATCACTGACCTGGTCCGCGCGTACGTCCGCACATCGATGCAGATGTCTGAGGAAGTCGATGCGTGAGCAGTTGTAGACGATGCAGAGGTCAAGACAGCCGTCGCCGAGATGAGACGATGGAGACACGCCCTCGGGGGTCATGCCGGTACGACAGCTCATGGAGAACGAGTTGATGCCGATGAACTTCCCCCGCACTTTGTGCCAGCCGTCCGTACCTGAATGAGGAGGGGCCAGAAGTCAGAACTAGAAGTCGAGCAATTTGAAATGATCCCTCAGACATAAAAGCCCTACAGGAAACAGGATGTATTTGTTTTGAGACTCGAGTACTACTTGCACATGCACACTAGCTCCAAAACTGTGTTTGATAGCATTACTGACCAATCAGATTTGAATTTACTGCATTCGAGTTCATAACAAACACAGCCCTTCATATTGAGAACAAAGTCTCAGAGTTATCTACCCTTAGTCACATTAGCAATAAGTGGCATTTTATTTGCCAAACCGGCTAGGTAAAACGCTTTGGCCTACTTCCGCCGGTTAGGTCGTTATATTTGATTCGTTGTTTAACGTCACTGCAGTAATGATTCATCCAAACGTGCACATTTCCAAATTGACAGAATTTAATTTGCAAAATAAGATTCTTACCTATGGAAAATGGCCGACTGATTCCAAACATGCTCTCTGTTCGGAGGTTCTCAGTAGACTTGCCACACACATAGCACCTGAGAGAGAAACAGAGACATCAAAGCAGTCAGTATCAGCAGGATTGCCCCACCACAGCCATGACTTCCTTCTGGTGTCAATCAGATTAATCCCTGGCTCATAGGCAGGACAAACCTCTAGACTGTAAAACTCTGTACATATTCCTGTTTCACAGGATATTATTCACAAAATATTTCCGATTGGGTAAAAATTATTTGATATATTTTGTCAGCCTCATAACAATGACAACCTACCCTGTATGACATTTGGTTCCGTCGCGTGGATGGCTGTCGCTCTCGGGAGACAGAAGGAAAGACACTTCGCCTTCGTACGACTTGTTGGCCAGTAACTTCTTGAAGCCTGGAACAAAGTAGGTCATGGTCATCTCACCACTGATTTCCTCGAGTGAGTCACAAGTGTTACCGTGGTTACGGGTTATTCTCTGACAAACGTTGGACTTCGGAGCCAAAGTTACCAAGTTCAAATCCCGCCCCAGGGGACCCAATATCAATGTTTGCGGAAGTTACATTTCTGGCGTGATATTGATAGGATGTGGCCATACAGATATCATCCTTGGTCTGTCAGTACCAGCCAATGCTTGCAGGTTTACTGCAACATTCAGCGTTATGGATGTTGCAGGTTTCCTCCTGCCCTAAACTGACAAGTCTTGATGTTAGTGAAAGGTTCTAAAAAGCGATTATAAACCCCAATACAAAAAACAAATTGTATCTCCATGTTCGCATATTGGAGTTACGACTCCCCTAGCACTACGATTGTTTCATGAAACAGGACCCTGATAATTTTAACCCTTTATGAGTTCAAACAGCTTCCCAGTAAATTAATGTCCAAAAATAAAATCCATTTTGACCATAAAAATATGAACATGACCAATTAACTGTAGGCATTATTATAATAAATATGTATTGTATTCACATTTGGCTGATTAATTTTTTTTTCTCTCTCTAGGTAGCGGCTGAAGGGAGTGTGGATGACATCTTTGTACAGGTGGAGAAAATATTTGATGCGATGCCTACAACATCAGGTATTTAAATAAATAATTATTAATCTTTCTTTCTTTTGATGCCTATGGGTGAAATATTCCCACTGCAATGTAAGGCAATAATCAAAATCCCTTTGCAAATATTGATTACATATTTCTAATGAAATATGTAGAAATTCTCTATGAATGAACATTGCAATATGAAAGTCTTTATAGCAACTCTTATTGACTCTTTATATTGTAGCACTACAGTATTTTAGTGGAATGGCCTAATGTACTATTACAGTGCCCCCTCGATATAACACGGTTCGATACACCGCGGATTCGGATATAAGGCGGGGTCAGACATGGATCCCATTTTTATTTTTTTTATTTACCTGTCATATCTTATAAGGCGGGTACTATAACGCTGGGGGTATGTCATGGACCCCAACTTCAGCGTTATATCGAGGGGACACTGTAATTACATATTAAGCAGAATTTAATCCCCCTCCCCACCACCCATTCAGGCATTCTGCCAGTGGCAAATTTAATTAATGTTAGTGTGTAACATAATTTAATTCCTCATATCATGTTTGTGTTAGTAAAGTTATATTTCTTTATCTCCAGTGAAATCTGAAGTCCTGAAGAATGTCAACGTAGTATTTGTTTGTGGTAAGTATCTAAAATTAAATTAATATTTGTGATTAAATGGTCATCACTTATATGTGAAAAATCACGCTGCAACATAAAACAGTAAATCACTAAATCTCGTGAAATGTGAATTTCACTTGGTATTTTAAACAAGAAGAATAGTAATTTAACTTAAATATAATTTATTAATAATAAAATGTTGTGTTTTCTCGCTAGGTGGGCCAGGAAGTGGGAAGGGGACACAATGTGCCAAGATTGTGGAGAAGTACGGATACACCCACCTGTCTAGTGGTGACCTCCTGAGGGCAGAGGTTGCGTCGGGGTCAGAACGAGGAAAGAAACTCAATGAAACCATGGAGAAGGGCGAACTTGTGTCATTGGTAAATAATTACATATCTAATAATAATATCGGTGCTTATTGAATATTAATAAATCAGAGCTACATACCCAAATTTTCCTTTTTGAACTGTTATTCATGATAAAGAGTATCAGGGTTTGCCTTAGGCTTGTAATATAAAATGATAATTCAACTTTCACAGAAACTATGACTCTAATTTCACAGTACTTGCATTAGAGTTAGTGTTAGAAAGTAAGAAAATAATAAGAGGGTCATTTTCCATAGGCACAATGTTAATGGTCAAATCTGTTATTTGCAGGGGGTCCCTAGATACCTTTAACATTGCAGATATTCAAATGATCCTGAGGAGCCCCTCTAAATCGAACACTGATGTTTTTGCATGTCAGGACAAACTTGTTCTGTGCTTATTTGTGCCTTCCAGTGATCGAAATAGAGGAGGTCCTGGGGTCATTTGAAAATCTGTAATGTTAAAGGTATCTGTGTGAACCCCTGAAAATTGCAGATTTTACCACCAGTAATATTGGGCCTATGGAAAATGACCCCCGGATTACTTGTTTGTATTTCGAACACTGCCTTCTGTCCAGGATGAGGTGCTGCAGCTTCTGAAGGACGCCATGGTAGCTAAAGCTGCTACCAGCAAGGGCTACCTCATTGACGGCTACCCAAGGGAACTGGACCAAGGAAAACGGTTCGAGAAGGAGGTCAGTTGTCCGTCAGCAGTTGTCCGTCAGTTGTCGTCACTTGTCGTCAGTTATGCATGCATGGAAAATCTGCTGATTTACTTGTCCAGGGATTGATATATTTGTCCTGGCTGTGGTTTGGGGTCTGCCACAGCCCGGGCTTGTTTTCCATTTAAATCACAATTTTCGATTACCATGCTTAGGTAATTGTGGTCATGAAAGCACCGATTATCAGACAAGTGTCTAGGAATAATAATTTATATCCATCAGCATGGCTACAGTAATAGTGGTTGTTTTATTCCAAAATAACTTATGTATTAGCGGTTTGAATTAGAAAAAAACAACAAATGAAAATCTAATATCAGTTTTCTGGGTTTTTTTACCAATTAAAGTCCTGAGTTAATTATGTTTAAAAAAGAAGTATTTTGACATACTTGGACAATGTGATTTTAACAAATCATGAATATGTTTTTCTCTTAAACTTTGCAAAATCGTGAAAATTGTGAACTGCTAAATAAAACCATTTTACAGTAATTTGAATTAAAAAGTGTGTGTTCAAATAATTAGATAATTACAATTGACGAAACATGCTTTATGGTCAGGACTCAAGCTTTTGGTGATTAATCGTGTTAGATCTGTTAAAAAGTTAGATTTACTGGTAATAATAAAAACGGGACTATTACTGTATATACATGTATATGAATATACATGTATACCCATAGATCTAATCTGGGTATCCTTTCACAAAGCTCTTATCTACTAAGAGACTGGTAGCGCTCTCTTAACAGTGTATTAGGTATCGGCAAAGAGAGCGCTACCAGTCTCTTAGTCTTTAAGATAGCTTCGTGAAAGGATACCCTGACTCTTGGGTTTCACAGGAACATTCAGCTTTTGAAGGTTCTCCTACAAGCGAAATACTATCTGAAAACAATACACAACCGATTCCACTCCTAATCCCAACACAGACCACTCAAAGGTTTCTTTAAAAATATTTAATATATACATAATTCTATGGGTTATTACGTAGGAACGGTCTAAGTCACGCATCAACTAAATTCTGTAGGAAAGACGGAATATCTCCCCTTGGAACACGTGCGACTTAACATGCATGTTATTGACATTTACACCGATAGTCACAGACGAGCCTGTTGGCAGCGTATTCAATATGCCGGACCAAGAATCATTCTTGGCTGGGCATGATCAAAGGCGTTGTGGTAGGCGGTGCAGAGGGAGTATCTATATAACACAATTACATCTAGAGGAAACACAGCTTAATACAGGCCCTGCCGCCATAACACTGATATCCCCAGAATGCACGGGATTATAACCTATGGCTGCAACTTTATTTCCAATGCCCTTAGGCCAACGGTGAAAACTATATTACTTCCATAATTCACACTGATTTCGGGATACATTCCCTTTGTCGCCAAAACGACATTCTATAAAGATTGGCGCTTTGAAGAATTCCCTCATGAAATTCCTCTACAAGACAGGTTGATGAGATTCCACGCCATTATTGCGAGTCAGAAAGTGTGAATATTGGCTGAAATATAACAAAGTGCCCGAGAATCGATGGAGATGTGAAACTGTCGAGAAAAGAAGGGACGCATGAATGAAACGTTATTGACATGATAAATGTCTGATGTCGTCTGCTTCTGAACGCAGGTGTCGCGCGCACAAGGAGGAAACTCGTGCCAACCGATCACCGGGCGCAACCGGCTCCAAGTCGCAAGAGGACCGGTGGCCAGAGACAGGTCGCAATCGTAAAGCCTGTTGAAAACCCGTCTTTTAATGGTTATCCATGTGTGGACATGATTTCAAGATACAGATCTCCTGGCCACGTGCGCTTATTTCTGCCGGCGGCCATTTCCTGACTTCTGTGCCAGTGGGAATATCAATCCGCGCTGAAGGGGCAAAGAGGTCAATTTGTTTTATTGATCACTCCGCGCTTGCGAGAAATCCTTTGGAGCGTGATTTTGACGGAAATTTAGCAAGAAATAACAGTGTCATTTGCAAGGCTAAGCCAGCTGCCCCTTGTCGCTATTTTGTATCATGTTGAAAATAATATCATATTATGTTCCCCGAGTCGGAAGATCGCCAATAAAGTTCGCGATATGTCAATTGGCATCAATCATTCCGTATTATCACCGGATTCGTAGAGATGGCGAGGAAATACTCAGCGGGCCGTTTTTATATTTTTATGTTACGAACAGCAGTATTAATGTCATTTCCCTTAGACAATCGTTGACCGGGAACCCAGGGATCTAAGGAGTGGGGGCATTTTTTTCACCCCTTGATCGTATCACAGCAAAAGTGTCATTTCTCTTGCTGCACAGACCCCTTCTCTATGAAATGCTATTATCAATCCCTCCGAGCTAATGCAACATTTATAGCGTTCTACATTTAATTTCCTGGCTAAAATGATTCTTTCTCATATGCGAGGAGTTATACTGCTGTATCTGATTCGAATAAACGACTTTGCTCGTAAATCAAGGCATTAGGAATATTCCACCGTATTGGATGAACCAAAACACGTCCTGACCTACCAACGCATTGCTAATTCTATAAGACGCGAATTGCGTTACATGTCACGATAGATGTCTGAAATATTTCACTCCTCGCACGTTATAAAAAATTACTGGATTGTAAATCATTTTCCCTAAATACATTATTCATCGTGATAAGATATTGATCCATGTTCATTTTATAAATTGTTAAATTCAAAGTTTTATAATAATGGCCTATTTGCTCTTGGCTTTTTATTTAAGTTGAATAACGGTGTTATTTTTTAATAATCATAGTTGTTAGTACCCATTGAAACTAATCTCAATATTTGATTATTGGTATTCTAATATTAACGTTAATTCATGATAATTGCTCTGATTTGAGGCCTCATATTATATAGTATCTAATGCTATCTAATGTGATAGGCAGCAGACTAATTCATTCACATACAGTAATATTGCATGAAACCATTACACGTATTTGAGACAGGTATTTTATCGTTCAATAATTCACATCTTCTAGAGTTATTTCCCCTTTAATGTAATGTATGAAATCTTAAAGTAGATTCAGCTTGAAAGGAAGTCCAGTGCTATGTCGTTAAATACTGTATATGCCGTATTCAAAATTACTAATTTTAAATAACTTCTTCGAGGGCTGCCATGACATAACCGCTATGTAAGGCAATGCAAATATTTGTGAAGTGTCGAAAACATGGTAGGCCGCCGTCCATGTACCGGTATTTTGCTTCTAAGTGCAGAGATAAAATTGAGTCCAACAATAACCATTGATACGTGACTGTAATTATGTAGAGTATTGTAATACCCCCGTAGGCTACTTATTAGCAATTCCCGTAGAATTAGACAGAATTAGACGGAAATATACCAACACACATGTTCGTATCGTCATTTTACCATTGCGTTGAATAAGTCATAAGCCAATATTTAAAAGTCCAGCTCTTGCTAACTAGTTTTCGAGGGGATTAACTTGAAGCGACAATCCTATTTTTTTCTCATTTCGTTTTTTGCATTAATTTTCACCGCGACGACACAAACGGTAATAGAGAGTGACGGGTCTTCTTTGGTTTAAACTGGGGGCTCTTTAATGTAGAATTATAGGTCGGAGTAGATCATCAAAAGGCAAAGTGATTCTGACGTACAATTTTAAAATATTGTGATGAGAATTTTCGAATACATTTTTCTTTGAAATTCTATCTTTTTTAAACTATAATTTGACAGCCTCATTACCACTGTTCGTTTCTGTTCTATTAAAAAAAAGTGACCATACACGATAGATATAAGCCAAAGATAATTACAAGTATTATGCACTATATATGCACTAATGTGTGTTTGTAAAAACCTTGGTATATAACGAGGATAATGCTAGGATGGGGTGTGTGTATGTTTATTGGTGTATTTCACATGATAATACGTCTTTTATATGCTATATTAGTATATCTCGTATAATAGTATTGTCTACAGTCTCTCGCAATCCACATCCTCTAATCACAGTGCATAGTGCCTACTTAAACGGATATTTCGAGGAGGATGCGTAATCCACTGTATGGCTGTGTGGCAGACAATCTTTCAATGTTACTAGTATATAAATCCGTTTATTGATACCATTTGACATTATATTAACAAACTCTGTCTGTCTGTCTATCTGCCTGTCCGTCCGTCCGTCAGTCAGTTTGTCTGTCTGTCTGCCTGTCTGTATTTCCTTAATAGTCATTGGTACACACACACACACACACACACACACACACACACACACACACACACACACACACACACACACATTTTTGGTTTCGTGTTATTAAGAATTCCTTCATTCTAACCTTATACAATTACGCTATCCCAATACAAATCCAGTCTAGTATACTGTAGTACACTATATACATGCACATACATACGATTTCGATCTATGATCTCCACAGAATCCGTGTTTAAAACACCCAGTGGCATCTGAATCTACTGACAGCTCTAAAATAGTCTAATCTAGATTAAATGCTTCAAATATATAACCAATTTTATAGATTTGCATGCACATGTTAAATTAGGTATACCTAATTCCATACATTTACATAATCTCTGTTAGCACAGCTGTGCATTTTGTATACAGCATATCAGACAAAGCCCGTCCTAATAACATACACCGTCCCCTGTCTTATGTCACTTGTGCCACTAATAAACTGTCGTATTAATATATTTCTGTTTATTCGATTTATAGAATAGTAAGAAAAAACATGAACATGGAAAAGATTGGATCAATTTTAATTACTGTCAGAAAAATTCATGAAAGTCTACATAAATGAAATCGGTAGACGAGGATACTATAGTAATGCGCATACATTTAATAAATAATCCGATAACTGTACTCTGCAGTGTTAGTAATACTTTACAAGCAACAACTCGCAGAGCTCGATGTTCTTGGTTTTTGAATTTCCATGTGAATTGACAATAGGATGATAATATGCCTGTCTCTTGTATGAAACGTCTAGTTTTATATAATTGTTGTAAATCAATAAAATAAATTTTCTTCTTATTTATGAATAGAAAGGACATAGAATATTATAAGCTGTACAATACAACACAGTTATATCGATGAAAAATATACTACTTTAAATGTACATGCATCTATATGATCTGACAATTAAATGATGTATGTACGAATACGTGCGTTCATGTATGATATAAGACATATTTCAATAAACATTATACAATAATCACATTCATTGCATATAGTATCACAAAGTCATACTGTAAATACTTTTCACAATCTTAGGTATTTATTCTCCATTGCTATTATATTGAACTGATTGTTATTTTATTTAAAAGTCACCCTTTTAACGTCCTACAAGATTGTGTCAATAACACGTCCTTAACATGTCAATATCATGTCAATATCATATCAATAACACCAGGTGTGAACACAAGGTCAACAACTAAAAATATAACTACTTGCATTACAGAGGAAATTTCAATCATTTTATGTCATCCGAAATATGGATTCGAATTATCATGCCAGCGCGTTAGCGATACCGGGCAATCGTCACTACAATAACATAAAGGCTAGGCCCCTAGTGATAACATGGTGAATTGGCATAGCTGACAAATTTAATAACGTAATTAACTACTTTATTGAAGTGGGATCTTGACCCATGCCAAGCAATAATACCAAGCATTACAGTGTTAACTGGGATATCCCGTGCTTGATAAGTCACGTGACATGAGAGCAGACGATCCGCCAGACGTGAAAGGAACTTCCGGAAAGGAGAAACATGGCGGGTATGCTTCGACTACATATCTGATTATGTTTAATAAATGACCTTATGTAAATCTCATATTTCCTGTCAAGCTGTTTCGAGTAAGAAAACCCAATGCTTGATGCATGGCGCAAAAGATATGTTTCCATTGTTTACGTTGAAGGTATCTTTGC
The DNA here is from genome assembly GCA_032361185.1 of Lepetodrilus ovalis. Taxonomy (NCBI): domain Eukaryota; kingdom Metazoa; phylum Mollusca; class Gastropoda; order Lepetellida; family Lepetodrilidae; genus Lepetodrilus; species Lepetodrilus ovalis. Next base: position 8,181 of record JAUTBQ010158494.1, on the reverse strand, counting down.
CACGGCGGATGAATACCATAGTTGTTCTCATTTATGAGACGTATTCATAATTATGAATGCGAGATTAAAGTGAACGCTGCTGCTTGTTGAACAAACCTTCCATTAGTTGGGTGTGTATACACATATATAACATAACATTTGTATGGTATATATATTGCAGTGATGTATATGCGGGGAAGCCACTTCAACAAACATAATTTTAAAATATTTTATCTAGTCTAGCGGTCACACTCATCCTGGAAAGGAGATAAGAGAAGGAAGATTAAAGCGACGGATGAAAAACATACAGAGACATTTCATCAAATAATTGCCTTGTTAAGACAGACTTCATTCAGTTTTGCACGCATAAAGACGCAGAGTATATCAAATCCAACCGTACCACTACACCTAGGCTTGACGTGGCTGTGGTTTTGCTGTGTACGAAATGTCTCGTATGATCATTAAACTGATTTGCACTCGCAAATAGAGCGCTTCGCATTCATAAAATGTCTCGGTGAAGTCTTTACGAATAAATTACGTTAACGCGCATAGCCGAAAATTATATGTATTGTAAGGTAAATGGTTTGGATGCATGTTTGTCGGTCCGAATGTACGCGCGTGTACAATTAGAAAGATGTATACACACCGGACATATGGTGGTACATATGGAAATGACCACCGAAGTTGGCCGTTGCCATAACAACGCCGAATTCCTGGGAATCTCAGACATTATTATTTATGAAGTCATTTATCAAACGCTAAGAACATTACCAATTAACCCTGTCATAATGTTCTGTCTGTGAAATATGACATTCCAGACATCCCGAAATGACGCGAGACAAAGATTGATTAACTATGCCATTAATATTAAACATGTCTACACTTAAAGTAAAATCAAAGCGTCAGGTTAAACATGAGCTATTTATCCGTATGATATGTTTACAATCCAAAACGTCACGTGTTGTAGTTTAATTTTAAAAAGATATGACACTGGCATCTTTGAACAAGACACACGCTCATTGTTAAATATGCATATTAACAAAATAGAAAAGAATTCTGTCTACCATTTTATGACCGAAATAATTCAACTAGAGGAATACTGGCAAGCTTGACCAAATTAACTTTGACGGATAGACGTATGGGAACTATAACTTCATCCAAATCCATAAAGATCGTTTGGTAAGTCCGGGAGAAATTATTGGTTGAACCTGTACTCATCTTATCAATGCTCATCATTTTGATTTGTACTCAAGCCTCAATGGAATTTTACAAACACTTTTTGGAAAGTTAGCAAATGGAATTCGAATTGAATTCCATTTTACCGATTGGCGGAACAATACACGTTCACTGTTTCCCTATTACATGAGGATTTGTAACGCATTTATACTGTATAGTTATACCACAGTGATGTCACCAGTTTGCTATAAGCGCATAACTCGTTCAAGTGAAATTTGTTCGGATAATTAAAGTACACCAACTAGCATGTGCACTTAATGTACATTACGAAAGGTCTAATTTACATAACGTATTCATGGCCATGTGTATTACCACCACTATGGTCTGATCGCTCAATATTTATTATTCTATACAAATCCAGTTAATTTTGAGAGACATCGCAGATCTTCACTTCATGCGCAAATTCTTTCACAAACTTAAACTTAATTTGCATTATTACGTTATTTAATATTTAAAATATGTGAACAAATACAATCAGAGAGAAACTAAGTTTAGATTGCGTGGTAGACATGCATGGCGTTTACTCACTCAAAATAGAATTTGAAAAGTGTGGGTGCAGAATCTTTTAGTAGAGTTATGGGGGAAAAAAAAGAGGATTAAATGTCAGTCAAATAAGAAGGTGGGGTGCACACCCCCTGCATTCCCCCTTTCCCCCAATATATTCTCCCCTGAAGGCTGATTTACATTTACTACGCTAGCTGTTTAGTAATTTATGAACATCTGTCGATTTCAGCCATGGCACTCGGCATAGACACTGTGATTTCTGTGGCAGGGAAATTTAACCTTTCAGCACTTCTCGGTCAAAGATGCTTCACTGATATTCTTCCGTACATTATCGAGTCTTTATACTGACAATATAATTTTTTACCTCCTCGTGTCATTATTGTCTATCGCGCATATCATCCCCATTACATTGATGCTGCCCTGCTTTCCATTGCAAATCAAAATTTGACGCGATTCATTAGTATGGAATATGCAGAGCTCGGCCATTCATCGTCATACGAGATGACGGTATTAATTCGACTAATGCTCGGTACCATATCCTGCATTTCTTTTCCCATAACATAAGCGAAATGAAATGCATGCTTGAAATCGACAGGGACCTTTTAATATCGCTTGGCTATGCATTGACACGTGCGTTAACGCCGATGCGTCAAACACACAAGACATTTTGTCGGGATGTCCGAACGAAATATGGAAATACAGTTGTACAGTTACGCCAAATCTATAGGGACAATTTCTGGTGTATCGATTCTGACATGAGCGGAGCCTTTACGCCTTTGTCGGGCATTACTGTCCTTCGCGATCTTGTTCAGAGTTCTTCAAGACTGTAAATTTGTAGGAATGCTCAATATCTGCCGAGAGAAGATGTCACGAGGGTCAATCGGGCGACATTTTATAAATAATCTTACTGATTCCGGTGTGGACGACTGTGTCAATATATCCTGTGCTCGGTTCGTCAGTGGCCGAGAGATGAGATATGCCGAACGGCTTTGTAGTGACGGAGAACATTTCCCCGTCTAAATCTCGTTACGGCTCCCAAATGTGCTACAGTATATTGATCAGGCGATCTCCTATAAAACTCGGGCTGATAATTGCTGGTGGAAGCATGCTTATGACTCGAGATCAGGTCCCCCTTCATAAAAGACAGACGGGCCATACGTCTGATGTCAGCGCGCGGGGCTATCTACCATGGGCCCATCGATCACGTGATCCACGGCGCGTGCGCTGACGTTTTCGCGCGCGCTGACCTCTCGGCGGGGAGATGTGCTCATCACAGTTGGAGAGGTTGACCTCCGACCCAGGAGTCGATCGCGAACATGGTGCTTTGGTTTGTGTTGAAGGCAGGAACGTTTGTGTATTTCTGGTGGGGGCCTAATTGGGGAGGTGGTATTGATATAGTAGGCGATAGTTAGCGACACTGATTAACCCGCGGTGCGGACTATAACGACGAATTGACGATGTTAGGTGACTGACCATTCGACGTGACTATTTTTTTCTCCAGGAATAGAATTTATACAAAATATTTCTTTTCACTGTATTGGATGGTTTTTTTCTTTGTAAATAGTTTCTGAATATTTAGACGAAATTCATTGTAAGTTATATTTAGAGTCTAATTTCTCTAAACATTTATACAATTTGAAAGATAATTCTTTTTTCACTAAACTTTAAACGTCAAAACGTTGACGCTTTATATAAGACGAACAACATGTAAATGAAATTATTTTCTTCTGATTTTGTATGGTTATAAAAAACATAATTCCAACATATTCGATTTTCTGCTGTAAATTCTGAAGATATTAACATATTGAGATTGAAATTGAAATTTGACAGATAATTTCTGCATGACTTTCCATATTCTTTGAAGATCTTGCAGCTGTTGACGCAATTGACAAACTAAGAGATTGTGGGGTTGAATTGCGATTGCCCAAACTCGCAATTACATTGAATTGCATAATATTATACGACAGAGAAAAACAAGAAGAGAATTATTAAAAATCAATGAAATATTCCCTGAACTGAATATCTTAATACCCTGGATTAATAACACAAGATAATAATTATTTCCAGAAACGCATAATACTATATTATATATTTTAATTCACGCAATCAAGGTTAACCCAGATGTTGGCATAAGCCAAGTTACATGGGCAAAAAACATCCACAGACAGTTTTATTGAAACATAATCGCGTTATTGAATCGCATATCAAATAGAGCATAAAGGGCGGTTTATATTCTTAACATGAAACACGGTAAGATGATCATGTCGGTGTTTTCTAATAACACATTCAATTGTTCTCCGGTCGACCTTCTTTCAGGGAGCACCAAGGAGCAGAATGTGCCATCATATAATTCATGAATAAAAGAAGAAATTCATCAATTGCACGAGACGTGAGCAGACTAAGAAAATGATTTTTCAATCTGGCCAATGTACCGCCATATTCTTTGTCTTCGTTCTCAGCGGCCATAACTAAGATATTGAATTATTTTTTTCGCATGCCTTCAAAAGCTCGATGACGTCTTGTACTGGGGTGTATGAATTCAAAGGGAAGCACAAGCCTCGTTGTCCTGCTAACACGGGAGATAACAATCCCGGACTTACAAATTCTTGTCGAACGTATTACACCATTGTATTTGATAAAGTTCATCTTCAATAATTATTGATGTTTCGTCAATGGAGGATCTTTAGCTTGTCCATTGGTATTACTAAAACTGGTTTCGTTGTTTCCTTGGTACTACGATTTACTGCATTCAATCGCGGATCAGGAATGCGAAGTGGTTGTTTTCTTTCGGTTCATAAAATTGTTATAAGGTTATTGAATTAAATTCGGTTGCTTCTTAGTAAGATTTTATTAACTCTAATTTATCAATTCCTAGGAAGTCCCCAAAACATTATTCATTCAGAGGTAAAGATTTTAGAGTACTACTATCTTACGTTATACTAGTAACTTCAAAATATATCAAAATCTTATTTAGAAGAAAACATGCTTTATTACACATATTAACTTCACAATATGGAACTATGAAATTATGAGCAGTTTCATTATAAATTATGATACATCAAAACAAATTGTTTGACCAAAGCAAACATGATATGCAAAATAATGAGTGAAAAATATAACCGAAAACATAAAATAGAAATATCTAACTCATGATTATTATTGACCAAAATTGAAAATAAAGAATACAGTATACTTTGGCATGTACGTAGGTAGACAGATAGTATGAAAATAAACGTTTCATATTAAGGAGCTATAGGACTTTCACTAGGGAGAGATTGGCCAGGTTTTAATCGAGTTAAAACACACAGTTGAACCAATCCTGAATCGTGCTACAGGTGGAACTTCGTACCCGTGTTAATTGAACCCGTGTTCTCGGTTATTTACACAATATGGTGACCAGGGAAATCAAACTTTTCTTGCCCACCAAAATGTGGATTTTCGCTCACAGATGTAATTTCACCGTTCCTAGAAAAAATTTGGGCGGACAGTTAGATAGGTCCTCATCAAAGATTCCCGTGAAATATACCCGAACGCGGTGACCATAATGACGAGATCACGCTCCACATCTCGCAAGACCACGTGACGGCACGAGAAACGTGACGTTACTTATTAACGCGGCGAAGACAATGGCGGTAGACAGTCTTCAAAGGCTGCGCTCTTTTCAGGAAAGGAAAGCCAATCAACATATTAATTTTGTTCACGGGCTGCTATCACCTCGCTCGTCTTAGGTCTTGTTTGTATAAATCCAACAAGCCTGTGTTAAATCTACTACGTCGACCTAGCTTAAATATGCAATTAAAAATCTATTAAGTAGGGAAAGTGTATAGGTCATTTAGTACCGCTCGTGAAGCTTCCTGCGCTGCTCTATCCCAAATTCAGCAATCCACTCGGGTAATTATTTGTTTTAAAACATATGCAAACAGCGTCACGGGGATATCTGCAAATTCCAAAGACTGGCCATCAGGTGAAACTATAACGTACAAATAGCATTTTAAATATGGTAGCTCTGCCCTCAAACAGTCAACGCGTACGTTTCTACATTGACAAATTCTCATATACATGTAACACATTGGCGCAGTAGGAATTGTAATTGTCCGCCCCGATGTTGGGGATCTAAGTTTTAATCCCATCTGCGGGTTCCTTTCGCCCCGCGTTCTGTATTTGCCTGTATTGCCACAGGTTCCCGTTATTTGTGCTTCATGACGAGATCAGAACACTGGCCTCTTGCAGACAATCTTGCGCAAACTTTGAATTTTTGTACAGTATTTGTCCACGGTACTGCGCTACTGTTGTCCGAGGCTCATTCTGTGTGCCCAGAGCGACATCATACAGGTTGACCAAGAGTTAAGGCCCATGAATAAAGGTCAAATGTCAGGGAATTTGGCAATTATTACATCGTGTCCTCTTTACCGTCCATGTGCAAGGTATCACTCCGCGCTGTCAGACGTACAGTTCACTTTTGTATTTCATTACCAAGTTTCAATCGAGTAAATTATAGACTAACCAAGCAATATTTTCAGTGGATGCATGTACTATCGGATCCTATTAACTCATTTATGAAGATAATAATTATTATTTTGATAATGATCTTAATAAGTACAATTACGTATTAAGTTTCATTAGCATCGATCGGTATGGTCATAAATATCAATTTTATTATAAAAAATAGTTTTGACTGTAGACTATGACTAACTAAAAGTCATGATTACTTATGGGTATGATTATTGTTTAGTTAATGATACTGATAATAATAATGATTGATATTTTTGTTGTTACTTTTAAATTATTATTGATATTATTGTTATTAATTTTGTTAATATTATCATTAATGCTACTACTACTATTATTATTATTATTATTGTATGTTTTCCCCATCAACACGTTTTCTAATCTCCTCCAAGCGACCCAGGGCGTACCTAGACGCAGAATAAGCTATCGCTATAGTTCCTGATTTAAAGAACAAAGTCATCAACTTTCCAGAACACGTGAGCAGATCAAAGGAAATATTCCTGGAAATTATAATTCCTATGCTTAGAATAAGCCAGATTTCTGACTTTTGCATTACCGTAAACATATGAGACGGTGAGCGGCGTTGCTTATCAGCTCGTGGTATCGTTTTGAGTATCATAAACTCCATCTCACGGTTTTCATAAACCGAGTTGTGGAGTATCGGGCTTCGCTGGGGTTAATCATTAAGCGGCAAGAGAGGAACTCCTCACATCGCTTCTTCTTCGCCTCAACGCCAGCACTGAAATCACGGTTAATATAGTGACAATCACATTTCAGAAATAGTGCCTTATCCGATCGCAATGATATCCATATAAACTATCCCGCACCTGTTGGCAACATGGCTTTACTCAAGAGGCCGCCATCTTGGATTCTCCTTAAACATCACTTTCCCTCATTCGCTCTCTCTATCTAATAGCTCGTTTGTTTGCAAAATGAAAACTTACGCAATGAGGGTCTTTGCCCGGAGAATGGCAACGGGTATAATAGATAATCGTTTTTCACGCTGGATATTTTTCAAAGGGTTGGTAGTGTTACGCTTGGATGGTAAACGTTCAACACAACCATGAGAACATCTTCTTGTTAACGTTGGTCAGAGTTGCGCAAGATATTGGACCATACCTGCAGCTTGAGGGGAAATGTATTAGTTACTCGCGTCCATTAAAGCCGCCCCTAATTACCCCCACCGTTCCTATGGGGGCCATCACGCACCCCACCCACTGCGTTCTGTCCTCGTTCTCCACCACACGCATTTCTTATGCTCGACATATTGAAATACATACACACGACACGACTCCCAGAAACAATGTGCTAGGCTGTTTATCTATTAAGTTTTACGGGATACGTTTAAATCATCCTCATGACAAATTTGGCATGATTTATGGTCAATGGCAATTTGAGGCAAATTGTAATTCGAATAAATTAAGTGCAGCTATGTAAACACTATACTATTGTATAGTTCTTCATATCTATACATTTACTGAAGTCTAAGATAGCGCTATACATTATTTCCATCTTGTTCGTGTTGTTTATTTATGCAGTCTTATTAAATGGCCATACGCCTATTATATACGTAAGACACACAGTAATTGATAATACGTATGTCATTGTACCTTTTCTTCTATGTTTTATATACTTCCCCTATTATCAAATAAACACATAGATGGAATCTCTAGTAAGACTTTATCCTATTAATTTTCGATGCAAACAAATTGCTAAATACAGAAATAAGGGAATTAAAATTTAGTTAAAAGACATTACATATGAAGTAACTTACACGTTTACCTCCATTTATCTTTGCTAAACAGCTTCACGAACGATGACATTTCAACTATACTTACTTCTTCATAGTTCAAGGCTACTGTTAATGCTTTGATTCTACACACACACACATACACACACACACACACACACACACACACACACACACACACACACACACACACACACACACAC
>JAUTBQ010158483.1:0-13014 GCA_032361185.1 Lepetodrilus ovalis | reverse complement strand
GTCTGAAGATTGTAATGCTACAGCCCCAGGGCAATGTGTGATGGTGATAGTTTACGACTGGTGGGCATTGTAGAAGGATTCTTGTCCACATAGGTGTGCAATATTCCAGACCAGCCATCTTAAGAAAGATGTGAATTCATGCAGTAATAATGCATTGTTCAAATACAAGCATTTACAGTTAATGGTATCCACTTATAGTACTTACTGGTATAGTCTTTAATCTCACTGACTCAGAGTAAATTCATTGTGGCTGGGTATGTTGTTTGTATGAAACCTGTTCTTCCATGTCAGGTGACACATGTTTTAAGTATATTTCTGTGAAAGTTCACAGCTCCGTATCCTATTTAATGAGAAAGCGATGGTAGATGAATTGTTTTCATTGCATGGTTAAGCTGGGTTTCACCTCAAGGTAAACAAATATGTGCATTGTTTTACGATTTTCTGTAGTACAATGCATTTTTAATCTAGATCTGATTGAGGTAAACAATTATATGCATTGTTTTACCATTTTCTGTAGTACAATGCATTTTTAATCTTGATCTGACACATTTTGTTCTGTGCATTGCAGCATCCCTGGGAATATGTTACGAGATATTAAGTATCGTGTGACTGTCTGGGGCTTCGTAATCGGGAGTCTGGATCAGGAATCTAATAGTACTTTGTCAAGCCGATGATGTTAATATAATGTCCATCTCTTTTGAATTGCTGTTGATGTATTTCCACAAACCATAGTCCATGAACAATCCTTGTCATAGACATTGGAGAACATTTCTTTCTAATCTTCTTTAGGATTTTCTTTAAATTTCCCTCAAAATATAAAAATAAATGTAAAATTGAAATTGCATAATGAGTCAACTTTACTTTCCTTTATATGTCCAAGAAAATATTGCACTTAGGTCAGACCAAATAACTTGATTTGCAGGAAACCCGTTTGAAAATGTTTAGCTGGAGGAGGAGCAGAAAGATTTAATTTTATTATAAGATTTTTCTGAACTACCGGTATTCAAAGTATTCTTTCTCTTTTGGTTTAAGCATATTTATTTTCAAAATGAACTGAAACCGTCTTGGCAAACAAACAAAGAAAGTGCTCATTTTAATGCTGCTTGGTATGATACAAAATAAGAACATACAAAGTACATAAATGCACAAATGTAATGTTGGTGCTGGAGTGGAGCACCATGAGGAATTTGTAACAAACTTCATCTGAAATTAATATTAAAAGTTTATGGATTGGAAGGAGAATAATTTGTGTTAATTTAGTTTTTATTTGTTCTCTTCTGCACTGGATCATGTCAGCTTGATGCAGAAAACCCAGGGAAGCAATAGAGATTTAGATATGATAATCTTATGCCAGTTCTACAATAACCTCTCCACTTTGAAGAGGTAATAAAGGGATGTACCGTAATATTGATCCATGGCAACAAGTGGTAAGGATGGTCGTGATCGTGGGTTGGACACTGTAGGAATACATTAGGCCTGGACACACAGCCACGACACAGTATCCACTATGAGGCCATTATGCTCTCGTATCTATATTTCTGATCACTTTGAGAGCGCTACATCACATTACACGATGCGACCCAACTGGACTGGCTGGTCCAGCCATTGCCCCTTCATCTGACCAAATAGTTGTGTTATTATTGACATCATACTATATGATGTGACGACTAAACACAAATTCATAGATTTCAGTCGTCTCAAACAGCATTGGGATGATGGAATATCAGTTGCTGTAGACCAAGATTTCTGGTCACATTACACTGGATGGTCCAGTTGGGTCGTGTTGCGTAATGTGATGTAGGCTTTAGTGGCTATGAGAGCTTTGTGGAAGTGTGTCCAGAATGAACAACATGTGCATTGTAGTCTCTCGTGGTGTAATAGGATCGGTTTATTTCATTACTCTCCACTTACCCATTAGTAACTTACTGAATGTGTTGCGCTACTTTTAGTGTCAGTGTTAACTTCATCTTGAGATATTTTTGTTATTTACCTGCACTATTATATAAGGCTGGTACTATAAGGCTGGGGGTATGTCATGGACCCCAAATACAGCCTTATATAGAGGGAACACTGTATTAAGAAAAAGGATGGGATGATTTCGTTTGTTACTTATTTTAATTGGAAGTACATCATTGTCTACCTAACACTGGTTTACCTTTGTTGCAGACATGCAAAACACTTTACCATTCATTAAATACTTTCCTTTTAGAAACAATTGGTAAGGAAAATGTTAGTAATCTTTCTATACATTTATGTACCTATATGTTATGACAATACGTACCTCATGTAATTTAATAAAGGTAAGATTTGTTTGATGTGTCTTTAGAGAAATGTTTCTAAATAATTATTTGCATACTAGTATGTGGTATACCTGTACATAACCTGCTTATGCAATTTGATAAAAGATGATGTTTTTAAAGAAGATAAGTCTTGAGAGAATATCTCCTAAAGCACAGCCAAAGAAATACTAGTACATGTATCTCCTTAAACACAGCTTAAACAATATGTACTCTGGGTTGTAATGCACTTAGCTGTTGTGGTGATTCTAATCAAATCTCAAACCTCTCTGGACATTTTTTTTATAGCAGTTTGCTGTATATTCCGTGCTTACTTAGACACGATCAATGTTAGCCAAGTCTGCGAGTCGTCTGAGCCTATTTGTCAGATGCAATAAGACAGCAATGATGTCATCAGATGGATGGTGTTTGGTATTTGCCACACCCTTGTCAGAGTGATTGCTTCGTTAACTGTTTTATCCTGCAACACTTCACATGTATGATATGTTATGTTATTTGTGTTAATGAATCGATAAAATAATGGCATTATGAAATTCCTAGGTATGATGAAAGCATGTTATGAGAGCTGTGTGGCATCTAGACAGAGAGGTAGCATGAGCAGTATTACAAGAGGAGGGTGTTTTTACAGCCATGCATTATTAGTATATTAAGAGCTACTAATACTGCGTATCTTAGTCTTACATTAATTATTTCTTGGTACATGTTCAATTCTATTTTGCATTTAAATTTGAATGTAAAATTGGAGCTGAGTATTTTGTTATTGAATTTCTATTTATTATTGTGATTTAGAGCAGCTTTCAAGATTGTTTCACTAATATCACATCTTGCCAGTTTAGACCAGGAGGAAACCTGCAACATCCGTAGCACAGAATGTTGCAGTAAACCTGTGAGCACCAGCTGGTACCAACAGACCAAGGATGATAACTGCATTGCCACCCTACAGACAGTGCATCTTATAGAAAGTTTAGTATGAGGTCATGCTCAAACATATTTAGCAGGGATGAAAATAAACATTTGTTATTTGTATCACTATTCGGGTGAGTAGGCCTTTCAGGCAAGTCCATCCCTGTTTATTGTAACTTCAGAGCCTAAGCATTGCCTTGGCTAGTGGTTGTCCTCTCAGGTTAAACTGAGCATTGCCTTGGCTAGTGGTTATCCTATCAGGTTAAACTGAGCATTGCCTGTGCTAGTGGTTATCCTCTCAGGTTAAACTGAGCATTGCCTTTGCTAGTGGTTATCCTCTCAGGTTAAACTGAGCATTGCCTTTGCTAGTGGTTGTCCTATCAGGTTAAACTGAGCATTGCCTTTGCTAGTGGTTGTCCTCTCAGGTTAAACTGAGCATTGCCTTGGCTAGTGGTTGTCAACTCAGGTTAAGCAGATCACCATCAGACCACTGAAACCCTCGGTAAAACTGTAACCAAATATATTGTTTGTACATAGATAATCTTTTCATCCATAGCTAACTATAAACTATTTTTATGAATATTTTGCGCATTGCCTTTTAGTGACCTTGAAACTTAGACGCATCCTGTAGTCATTTTAATGGGAATGAAATTTCATTCACTAACTTTATATTCTGAAATGGTTCATGTTTGTGCTGCACCATATCCTAGGTGTCTTGTGTTATAAAGTTTGTCATTGTTGTAATAATTATAATGTATACATAATATGTTATACAGTACAGAAAATCTCTTCGTTCACAGCATGTCATGCATGCTCTATCATATGACATCACATTTAACCCTCTCCCTGCTGCAGGCAACCAGAGATGCCCTAAACAGCAGAGTATGTGCATAATCCAGGAGGGAGAGGGTTAGGGTTAAACTCCTCTCTACTCTCATATCAATAACAGTATACATGCCTTTTTCATGAACGAGCACACATCATTGTTAACTTTGTTACGGGTGAAGTGTTTACACATGCCAATTCGACGTTAAGGAAAAGATTTCAATAGTTTGGGCCAATTATTTTTCACACAAATTTTATTTAAGTGAATTCGATTAACTTTAGATTATGTTGTGTACAAACTTCAACATGCATAGTTCATCATAGGGCACTGTACTCTGTATATTTGCCCTGATTATTATTTGTATATGTAATTCCATATATGGCTTTTTACTGGCTATTTATTCGTATTATTTGTCTATCACTTCTGATATACATGTAACTACAATATCTTAAAATATTCTGAAAAATAAAATGCAATAAGATATGTCTAACATTTCTGTCGTCAGAGCAAAGAATTAAATTAGATTACTAGAACATATAGAAATACATGTACTGTGAAAAACAATGCAGTAATATGTGTATATAACTTCTGTTAGAGCTATAAAAAGAATGACCCGTAGTAAGTAACTAGAATGTCTTTAAGACTATGAGAAACAATGCAGTAATGTGTCTTGATATTTACACATGTATACTTCTTACAATACATTTTAAAATATTTGACTTAACAATTCTACCATCATTCTTGCAACTGCCTCCCACCATTGCCCAAGTCAATGACATTGCTGCAAGCAGATGCAATGCTGATGATGTCGACATGAATCCTCTGAATGCAGCAGTCTGTATTACTGTCTTCTACAGCAGATGGGATTTCTTTCCTTGGAATCCCACGATTGGGCTGACTCTAGATAGCGGCCAGATGCCTAGAACGTTGGGGCCCTGTGTGTTTTTCTGCTTTAACGTTTGACAACAGGGGCGCAGATGTTCATATCTATTTATAGCTTCTCTAAACTTCTTCCTCTGAATTTTTTTGTCTCCTAAAGGAAAAAGAGAGAAAAACTTGGTGAGTTGAGAGAGATGGGATTCATTAGGTATTTTGTTGCCGCTGCCTAAGCGACAGGGATGTCTCTTGAACTTGACTGGATGCTTTCCTAGTCTGGAAACTTGGTCTGCTTCTTGTCTCACAGTAGCAGTAGACATTGTAGAGGGTTATGTAGTTACCTGTAGTTCTAATAATAATGATCAAGTGAATAATAATATGAATATGAATACATGTACTTGTATGTCACCAAATCCATATACCGGGTACAGGGGCCGATCCAGGCGGGGGCTCACCCGGCTTGCGCCCCCTCCCCACACCCCTAGAATTTGAAATGTTTGTTCAATAAACATGTATTTTTTATTATGATGAAATTATGAGCCCCATCTAAAATACACTATGAGTCCCCCTAACCTGAAAGTCTGGATCCGCCCCTGCAGGTATGCAAATATTGTATCACAGCCACATAAGACACTAGCAATGCAACATAATTTGTGTATAAAGATTCTCCTGCAATAGAAGTATTAAATGTGTTGGTGAGTACTAGTACACATGTATTACCAATGGCAGCAAGCCAGCAGACACATTGAAGGACTTCAGAACCTAAACATCGCCTTAATCTATCATTCCTTCTGGAAAATATTTATTTATGCAAATAGTTTATTTATGTAAGTTCATCCATCAGCTATGATGATGACTATACTACCACCACCACTTCTTGCATTAAGAGTTGGTTATTTAAGTTCATATAGGATTTATTGCCAGGATTCAGTGGATAAATTAGCTTCTGAAACTTATTGTAAAACATGCAAATGAACCTGGTTACAGCTAGTCTAAAGGAGATTTCTCTCAGAAAGGAAATATTTGTTCACAGGCTAGCTTCCTTGTCTCGTGATCCTTATTGTATGATGTTCTCAGTCTCTCCCTCTCCTAATTACGTCTGGCTGCGCTATCATTCAGAGTTTTTTCTTCTTTGTCTACAGTTACATTTGAAACATCTGCTTGGGACTACATGCATTACATTTAATTATGCCTTATAGAACAAGGATGTTCAGCTTTCATTTTTTTTAGATGAAACGTTTTAATTTATGTTTAAAAGGTGTAATTGAAGAAAGGCTTCAACTGTATTTAAGGTTTTGTTTGTAGAATACTTAACTACAGCTTATGAAAGATGACCCCCCCCCCCACCCCAGTCAGATGTGACCTCACATGTAGTATGCTTGAGAAATGCTAAAATGTATATTCCACACAATACTCATTATCTTATACAAACAAATTTCCTAAATTGTAAAATGGTATCTTTGTATGTAAGTGAAATATTCCTGCTGTGACAATAAATTACTTACCTAACTTATGCCCTAGTATGCATTAATACTTTAATCATTAATTCATTCATGATTCTCATTCGACACTTTCAAATGTCGGGTAATTCCTGTGTTCGAGCCTATACAACTCTTATTAGGAATACATCAATATTTTATTATTTTATCGTCAGCTCTGTGACTTAGTCGGAGCTTGACCGCTATTACTATGAAGAAAGAATGCTACCTCTTCTGCATCCTTACACCACAGGGGTACTTACTTCTGTTCCTATCGCACTTCACGTGGTAGCACTTCACGTTGTAGCACATCACAAAGTGTCGGATATGATTAGAAGTAGGTATCCCTGTGTTGAGAGGATGTCTCTACTTCTGCATTGAGCTTATCCAAATACACTGATGCAGTGTACACTATAGGCATTGACGATCTCTGTGGAAGATATGTTTTCAATAGTTGAGCCATCAGCTTGTTTAGACAAGTGAGTGTGTTTTATGTCATAGTGAAAAGGACAAGAAAGATACCTCCTTTATTGGTGTGTCAATATATTGTGAAGCATGTTCTCAAACAACTACCATGCATTAATACAAATCCTGATGTTCTCTTACTCATCATCTGTATCTTAAAGCTCTACTGTAGCCTACAAAAATGGAAAACAATAAATATATGTAAAAATGTATTCTATGGAAATTAATAAAACCTGAAAGGCTTGCTATGTCATCTGACTAGAACTGTACACGTGGTGAAACCAGAAACTGACAATTAGCCGTAATTAACTTTTTCACATGTTTCAGGCCTTCTATTGTTGAACTCGTAATGTACCCTGTAATTGACGTGCCTTTATAACTGCACCTGAACCGAATTTCTATGAATAGAGTACCGTTAACCATGGATTAATCCAATGATATGCTAATACAACACATTGAATTAGCAGATTTAGCTGTGTATTCTACGATATTTAGTCAATATCACGTACAGTGATAGTGTGAGGAAAACCCACACAAACTGTATTGCTGCAAAACATGTCTATTCATATATAGATAATAACTGCTCCCTAAGTATACACTAACATTTCATCTGAATCGTCCTGTATGTCAAACTGATAGCTATTGCATAAAGGGGTGCATGTACTTTATGTATTGTGGGCCCAACAACATGCAGTGTGGGCCAGATTCCATGTAGCATAATTCGTACCAGGCCTGTGATATATGCATACTATAACCATGTAGACACACAAGCTTTGTATCAGACACACACACCTTACCTGCACTAGTATGGGGATGGGAGCATACACTGTACATACATGTATTTGCTGAGATAACAGGGTATCTATTGGAACTAACAGGCAATAAAAGTTGTGTGTTTATCTTGCAGGTGTTACATAATTCATCGTATGAACATAACCTGGGGAAGGGATATTCCAAGTTATTATAAATACTTGTACATGTTGATTCAAGCATACTACCAAATAGCCATAGAAAAATATTCAGTGTATTAAACATGTATAATCCACAACTTGAAGAAATTATTTTCTTGTGATTTGATACCATTTTACAGTACGGGGTACACTGTCTAAACTGGCACACTTTAGGACTGAAATAAAATGCCAGATTTGACAGATCGCCAGCTTTTTCAGAGTTTACCAAGAGTTTCGTCACTAGCCAGGACTTTAACATTATTCTGATGTATGCAGATTGCTGGATAATATTGCTGCCGATATTGACAGGGTGCACTCTATATAAATACTAAGGAATTACTAATATTTTACCAATATTTTAAATGTGTGGCAACTTATGCTAATCTGCAAAATATCACCACCGAAGTTGTACTTTTAAAGACTGTCCATATTGAAAATATGTCATTATTGCAAGAAAAATATTTTGGAGATTTCCTTTAAAAATAGTAAATGTGGACTATGTCTTAAGGTATTAGATGAATCATTACAAAACTGAGAATGCATGTTAGTAATGTGTAATCAGAATAGTTGAGATTTATGTTGTATCAGTGAGTGGGATGAAGATGATCGAGACCACGTTCGCAGGAATGCATGGAATCTCTTAAACCAAGTAAATTTGTCCAAGACTTTCTGGAAGTATGCATGCATGGGTGTTTATTCTCAGCAGATTGAAAACATCTTATTAACAACAGACGACCTGTGGAAAGTTCAGGATGGTTGTGTGTGATATTGTCAAGCCCTAACTCTATTGAGTTCTGGCGATTAACGAGATGCATCCATGCATAATACAACAACAGGATGATAGTGATTGCTGAGTAGCTTCTTAGAGGGCATCCTGTTGTCTTGTTCGGAATTGTAACAATGTGATTATTACATCTTGCAAGGTCAAGGTCAGAGAATCAGGCACGTTAATTCAAATTATCCCCAGAAAGTCAGGTTCCCTTGTCTAACCAGCCATCTGTAAATACGGTGATATTTTTCTTGCTTGTGTCTTGGTTATATGAAATAACACAGTCTGTCTTTAAGAGACCAGCAGTGAGCCATTATAACAATAACTACGAGTAGCAGGCATTTGTCAAGGGAATACTACATGACCTCTAGCATGGACCCATGCCTTCTGAAGTCATCTTTGATAGGGTTTTAACATCAATTGCTTCAATATGGTGAATATGGAGCTTGGAATATCTTTGTTAGAACAAACAGAATGGACACACAGTGGTAGCTTGGAATGAATTTTATGGTTTAAGTTTATCAATATGGATGTCTTTTATATTATCTCTATGTTTCAATCCACTACAGAAATTTTCAGTGACATCTTTCGGGTCATGTCATATGAACTTTAAAAAAAATATTCTTGGATGCTTTTATGGACCAGATAAGATTCAAGATATTCTCATTGAAATTGCATGTATCGATTTTCAGCGCAATACAGATTTATAGCTGTATCATTGTAAAAGGAAATAAACGTTTCAGCGAAATCTAATTTGATTTTTTGACATTGCTCTAATTCCATGGCAGCCAGTATTTATTTTCATTGGAGCTAGTGCAAAGATAGCTAACGTATTTCACTCTAAAGGTGATAGCACATATCCTTTTACAATACAACATTTGACTATTAGTTCAGTGTGTCCACTTAGTTGTAGTACACATGTACACTGTTTTACAGTATTGACCTGGAGGTATCACTCCTGAAACAGGGTCTATCTCCAGGAACCGTCTTCAGGAGCGGTGGCCTGGTGTGACCCTCCCCTCACTTCCCCAGACTGTGTTTACACTGTATGTCAGTACATGTTTAGACTGCCTATCACTTGCTGCGGCTATGTGGTCACAACACTCCAACCAGCAGTAGACGGAGAGACTTTAATGATCTTGGGTTACTGGTAGACAATCAGGGGGTCTTGCACCTTGTAGATGGAATCCTTGTTTATAGTATATACATGTATTATTTTATTTGTGTTTGATTTTAGAGTCTTTAGTGAGGCTAGACACTGATGACGTTCTATTTATTGGCATAATAGTCAATCATGAACTTATTGGATTTTTTATATTTAATATTTCATGTTCCTACGGTCTGAATATTGTGTATAAGATGATACATCCCTGCTAAATGTGTCTGTTTTGTCCCTTCAAGTTTTGTCTGTTGGGTAGGATATTTTTTTGTCTGGTAGATTGGATATGATTTTGAGTTGTCTAGTATATGATGTATATTTCTGCGATTATTGTCTGATATATGAGATATGTCTGGGGTTATTTCTGGATATGGTATCTATTCACACTTTGTCTTGTGGATGGGATGTCTCTTATTTATCTTATGAGCAGCTTTTCAGCTTTTATAAATATTTTTATACACGTAATTCCATCTCGGCATCTGTTCTTGCTCATTTACATTGATGTCGCCTCATCAAATCAGAGTGTGTCTCTTAACTGGGTCACCCTGACTCTCATCGCAAAGCTCGAAGCGCTTCAAGTGGGATTGATGACCGTGTGTCAGCTGTCGGTATGGAGGAAGCCAGGTCCTGGAGAAGATCCCTAAATCCCTGTTCACCTCTCCATCCTCGCACTAAGAGTCCACAACACTGCGGTGAGCGTCAACAGGCCGGGGCAACAGCCAGCGGAGTCCGCCCAGACGGCAACAGCATGCAATCGGTGCAGCGTCTTCTGTGTTTTCCACGTGCGATGCACAATAAGTACTGCACCAGGGCAAGTCCGAACTTGTCATGGTCCGGGCAAAGGGATTTCGTCTACGGTTTCACAAAATCTTTCTTGAAAAAGATACAACTTTGTTTGTTGATGCGGCTCTTTCAAGAGAAGATGACTTAACTTTAGAATGAGGGGATGAGTGTTGGTTTGTACGTATGTGTTAAGTTACCATGGCTATGCGATTCGCAGGCTTTTGACCGAGTCGTAAACATGTAATTGGAGGGAGGTTTGCAGGATGATGTTCTGAATGTGTCAGTTTCTTCCTAAGACAACAGCATGTCCAAGGTGTATAAGTCATCAGCACCTTTGAAAATGTCTTTTATGTTAATCCAACTTCCCACTAAACAGAGTAAATCATATATTTACAAGAAGGGACAAGAATGGGCCACAGTATTACAACTGATGTAGTAAATAATGAATATTTTGATAAAAAAGTTCTTAACATGTGTGTTACATTAATCTAATGTCAAGGCCATTTTGAAGGTCAAGGACCCATTGAGGGGTTTCAAATTACACGTGTTAATTATATAGCTATGCATTCTAGTGCAAGAAAAGAAATATGTTTATAGAACAAATGGTGTTTGTATAGATAAGTTAAACGTCAATATTACAGTCCATTACTAGACATTGTAAAATGTAACTATATGTATATTGCATTTAAGATAGATAAATCTCATTACTGTAAATATGTAAATAAGATGTTTGAAAAAGAATAATGACACACTAGATATATGTTTTGCAGTGTTTTCAATTAACACCAATATTTCATAAATCACTAAGAATTCACATCGGATACATATAATGTGAACATGAAGACTGAAATTGCAAAGTTGACATTATCTAAATGCCGAAATATTTTAATCGAAGGAAACATCTCAAAGGTTATCAAGTGTTAAGTCCTATGTGAATACATGATAGATCATGATAAATCTCAGCTGGTATAATGTTTAGCTGAAATGCCAGATTTCATCAGGGTCTGAGATAAAAGCAGTGGAACTCAACAAATAAGACATTGTTATTCCTTTTGTCCACATGGAACTTACACCACTTTAATTGATTGAAAACGGTTTGAACCATTGTGGAATTTTCCATATAGAATTATATGACTGATGTAAATATTAGTAGCTAAGTGTACTAATCACTATTAGAGAACATCATCAATAAACCTGTCATCGTGTCAGCTTTTATATGGCACCTCTTTATCCACGAAACTAAATGATAATCTCTGCTGCACCTGCTTCACTTCAATACATTCTGGCCTTTCTTCAAGACGGCACTCTATCTCTTGATATAAAAAGTTAAATCTAGAATAAAATTAATTATTCTTTCTAAGTTTATTAATACCATGTAAACAGCAATTATTCCAAATAGAGTTTAATGTATACTGCAATCAAATTACATCTGTTTTAATGTAAAGAAAGTATTTTTCATGCTGTGACAAGTCGTGTTTTCTGTTTGACTTTCAGCTTGGACTGAGTTCTGTCAAAGTGTACAATATGTCTTCCACATGTTTTCCTCATTATCTTTCCCCATCTCACCCTTCTCATGTTCTCAAAGCTATCCTGAAAAGTTAAGTCATTCATTTCTTCCTCAGATTATGTGTACATTCGATAATGTTTTAAGTGGTGTATCATAATTCACAAGTTGTGTTCCCATATTAATATTGATGTTTGTGTATTAAGGTAGCAATATCAAGGAAATAGCTATAACTAATTAAAGTATTTGGAGTTTGAGATATTCATTATCTTATTACCGGGTACTTGTAGGATGGAATCGGTTATCACCAACATTTATAATACAGTACATGTACTTGAATTTGAAATGAAGATCAATTTGATACAATTCCTAACATTTTGTTGGAAGACGTTACACATTGTAGAATAGATTAATGGGGTTTATTAAGTAATAAAATAGGCAAATAAACTACATTTCTAAAATGTATTAAATTTCCAATTGGTGTAAAAACTACTTTTCTGTTATACTTTTCTGTATTTGTAAAATGTCTGATTGTTGTAAAAGCATCACGAACTGATCACTGTTGAGGGCTCTGCCATGATTAATGGATTACCAAATCAGAGGGTCACTAATGATGAATGATGCCCAGTTTTGAATTACGAAATGACTTGTTTACGACAGACAACAAAATAAGAGTTCCTCTAGAATCTGAGATTGTCACTGCTTGATGCAGGAAAAGGTGAAGATTAACGAATCTCTGGCTCCCGTTGTAATTCTGATCAGGCGCCATCCTCGGCTCGTTTTACTGTATGCCCTCCACCATTACCACAGAGGCGGCACCAAGTCAGTCATCATCCGGCACCACTTCGGTCATCATCCGGGACCAAATTGGTCATCATTCAGCGCCAAGTCAGTCATCAACAGCAACACAATTACATCATCTGGATGTACTGTAAAAGGCTTATATTTCGCGTGGGTTTATTGTTCGCGCACTTAGCGCAAAACAATATTGCGCGAAAATTTAA
>JAUTBQ010158472.1:0-13015 GCA_032361185.1 Lepetodrilus ovalis | reverse complement strand
GTTTGATCAAAATATGTGTTCTTTTGACGAAAACTACATAAATGACACTTTGGGTAAGAAATAGGATACTAACCTCGAAGCGGTTCATACAAATGTTTGCACATCGGTTTGTACGTTCATACCTCGATGAACGTAATATAAATTACAGTCATTTCTTATAAATAAATTACTAAACAAAATGATGGGGAACATGATGCATCAATGTATTTACTCAACATTTTAGGAGCAGCGCATGACTATTTTAAACAATATTTTGCTGACGTCAAGTATGGATGACGTCATGTATACGTGACATAACAATGCCACCTAAGAAAATGTTGTTCATCGAAGTATGAATGCAATGATTTGGGGTGACGTGGACTAATCAGATTGTCGGATTGACAATAGATTTATTTATTTTAGAATATACAGTAGACCTTGCATGTAACATATAACATTGGGACCGGCTATTTTTGTCCATTATTTGCGAAGTCCGTTATACGTATATGCCATAATTAAAGTTGAGACGGGACCGGGACTTCAGATTCAGTACGTTATTGGCAAGTGTCCGGTTTATGCGAAGCTGTTATATGCGAGGTCTACTGTATAATCAATCAAATTAATTAAGTACCAGTATCCTTTTTTTGGACATATATTCAACTTTATATTATGTTAACAATGAACATTTTCCAAATATCTACAGATGCAAGGTAATCTTCAATAACTTGCAGACACATTGAAAAAAGAATTGCACCAGCTTTCTCAAGCTGAATTTAAAATAAAATAGTAGAAAGCTTCCCATCAAAATATATGCTGGCACTTTGTTTATTTGTTTGAATATTATAGGATCCAAGAGGATCATTGTGGAAGTTTGAAATGTGCAGGACAGCGTAGACGCCTATAGAGAGGTGGTGTTTTTGTTGATTAGTAATCATAGTTCTTTCATCATTAATTCTAGCAAGTGCTTGCAGGTTTACTGCAACAATAAGTGCTACAAGCTTTTCAGATTTCTTCCTGGTCTAAACAGACAATTAAGTGAAATAATTGAAAAGAGCAAGATAAAAACATTCAACTGTTAATAAATTCTATTCAGTTTACTAAAGGAATTCCTTTTCTCGATGCCCTGTATAATAATATTCAAAATATTAATCAAGCTTCCATGCGATACTTTACTCACTAATAGTGTCACAGAATCGCAACATATTATATATATTTATTATGCAGTATACACAGATACGCTGTATATGATATTAATGATAATACTACAAGGAAAAAATCTTTGTTATTAATCCACGACTTATTTCCCATGGGATTCTCCCAATTGTTTGCTGCTTTCGAGGTGTATAAGATAAAATTAATGTATACTCTCACAGCTCACGTTACCTTTATTACTTTATTACTATATCTATCTGATGAATGCGTGCAATACGTTCGAGAAGACTTCTATTTGGAGGTGTTCACTGATGCATGACTTGAACAACAGAACCACCCAGACACACAATGTTGTTGACAGTGTTTCTATTGACAACTATTGTTGTGTATTTTGGTAACTTTTAAACCCATGTATTACCACTCATGTTAATTACAAACAAACATGAGACCCTTCTTTCATTGCTGACTACTAAAATGTATTTGAAAATCGTTAGTAGGAATAACAAAAACATCGTGTTAATGAGTGCATGAGATGCATGAGTGCACCAGACGCATGTGTCGTCAAGCCTGCTGCACACATGGAATAATTATGCCGATGTCTATGAGATTTAATTAGTTCAACCTGGGAGTACTCAAAACTTCCTTCTTCCCGATGTATGGTGATGTCGGTCTCATTAACCCTCTCCATGCTGTAGGCAACCGGAGATGCCCTACATAGTAGTGTCTGTGGCTAATCCAGCAGGGCGAGGGTTAAACTGTCACCACGGTGTTCACACGCAATAGTTAGTAGAGTTGGGGTTTTTTCAGTAATGTTCCAGACATGTTAGCTTCTGGTTAATGTAGCGCAGCCATGATCATGATGACTGTATGATGACTGCATGATGACTGTATGATGTCTGCATGATGTCATTCTCTTCAATGTTTGATGAGATAGCTTTTCTTTCAGTCGCAAATATATGTTATGCCTGTTGTTGGATATGGGTGAAAATTCCCTGCTGCAACATAAATAATAACTCATTATATACCGGTATATACCGTAATGCACTGTACACTTCATATGTGATATTCGGAACCAAAGGTTATTTTAAAGTATTATCTGAATCATGTAGCGGGAAAACAAAAAACGATCCATTGAAAAATTGTCCCAAACTTCAAAAATACCTCACAGTGCTGTAGGGTATTTGACTTTCAATGCTAATAAGTATTTACATCCATAATTTAAAAATCTGTACAAATAGCTTCAATGATGAGGATGTTCTGGATAGTGTTGGAATCAAGATGGTTGCCTATTTTGGTATGAATATTTTGGGTATCGTATGATCAGTAATCTCACTGTTACATTGTAAGGTCAAGGTCTCACTAAGCCAGTGAAGAACAACATACTGCTATTTCCTGTCAATATCCAGTAGCAGTGCCGGGCTGTCCACGTCATCAGCAATCTTAGTCCTCTCTTTTATCTTACAGAGATGAAGTAGTTTTATGTTGATGGGCATCTCGATACCTCTAACTACCGTATTGCAGTTCCACATGTTATTTGTATACATGTAAAAACATGCAGAACCATTGTAATTACATGTACTTCTTCTTTCAATACACTGATATGAATCATTAGGCGATGCATATTGAATGTTCTAATTTAACATGACGTAAGTTACGGTATGGTATACAGATGGTATACTAGTATTACTTTAACAGGTGAGATATTAACATAACTAACAAATTAGATATTTCTAACATATGTAACCGATTGTCAGATGTGCCAGATATTGTCAGATGTACAAGTACCACACTGTCAGAAGTACCACACTTACCAGTTACATGTCTAACATTGTCAGAAGTACCACACTTACGGTACATATCTAACATTGTCATAAGTACCACACTTACATGTCTAACATTGTCAGAAGTACCCCACTTACATGTCTAACATTGTCAGAAGTACCACATTTACATGTCTAACATTGTCAGAAGTACCACACTTACGTGTATAACATTGTCAGAAGTACCACACTTACGTGTCTAACATTGTCAGAAGTACCACACTTACATATCTAACATTGTCAGAAGTACCACAGATGTCAGGCATGCCATATTGTCAGATGTTTGTACTGTATTGTCTCTGTCTCTGTCTGTCAGCTGATGGGGCAAGACTTGCCCCCAGTCCCTGGTCGGGCGCATCACGCCAAGTCGTGGAAGGGTATGAAGACAAATAAAGAGCAGGTAGTTGCCTATCGGCGGCACGGGCCGGGTGGTCCTTTGCTGTTGTCGCTCACTGTGTGTCGCTTACAGGCTTTACTTACAGTTGTCACAGTGTCAGTTACACTTGTTTAGTTTATATTTTAGTCAATGTTTCTATTTATGTTTTGATTTTGTATGTTTTTATGTTTTCTTTGTTCTGTTATTAAATATAGATATGTAGTTGTTATTACATGCAATATTTTATACGTTATTGGCACACTTTCCATTAATTTAGTCGATAGTATTGCTAATTTGAATAAGATTATACCATAAGATGCCGTTTTAGTTGTTGCCCCTAGAAATTTGTCATTCAATTTCAAATAAATATATGAGCTGCAAAAAAAAATACATATGGGACAGATGTTATGCTGGTAGATTTCAATATGATTTTGGAAATTTTATTTTAAAAAGTGGACTGCAATTACTTAACTATATTTACTGTTAGTTTTGGTATGCCTAATTAATTTGGGGTAGGATAGTTCAGTGTTAATTTATGCATTAGACTACAATTTACAAACATGGCTGTGTTTGTTTGAATCCCATATATGACAGTCCAGAATCATTGAAATGTTTTTGTGATTTAATGTATACCCACCAACTATTGTGGCTATATTGCAGTAGATGTTACTGGTCCTCATCATCCATAGGCAGACTACCACATTGCCACTGAATGACATTCTGTGGAAAATGTCATAAAACTTCATACATGTACTAATAATACACTAAATTTTCCCAAACTATTTTGGTTTATTAGCAAATATATGTTTTAAAAGGACATGATCAATTATTAATCAATCATTTAGTGCAAGAAGTTTATTTCAGTGAATGTTGTTTTGGTGAAGTTTTGCATGCTGTTTGTTTCATCTTCATTTTGATAGTATGAATGTTCCAGTTTAACAGCTACTTCATTTCACCCATTGTTTACTAATTGTGTTATTTGATTGTTTAATTTGTGTGTTTGTTAATCATACTACTTTGTTTTAAAACTGTATTTTCAGCTTTATAATATATTGGTATTTTAAACCATTAATCATTCATATTTCTTTTTGGTATTATTGTTAACTTGTAACTATATACATTGTGTGAAGTCTCATCCTTCTAAAACAGTACTACACATGAAGTATTGTAACTAACCCATCTCTTCCACTCATCACTCAAGAATGAGTGTTTAATTATTTTTAATCAACTCTGTTCATATTCTCAATTAACTTTGTTTTACAGAATAAGCTCCCCGACTATTTCTACATCTACAGTTCCAGCCCAAAAGTACTCCGACCGGAAGTGACTGGATTTGGTGTGCCTTTAAAATCACAGAAAAAGAAGTGAGCTATGAATATTTCTGCTTACCACATATTCCAATGTAAATCTGACAAGCTCTGACACCATGCCAAGTATACTACTATGTAGATCTGAGACCTGACTTTAATACCCTGTAGGTTTAACACCATGTCAAGTATACTGAGATCTGACACCATGCCCAGTATTATTAGTTACCAGGGTGATTTCCAGGTTGTAATTGCTTGTAAACCCCGAAACCGAAGGTCGAGGTGGCCAAAGCTTGAAAAAATCCGTACACCCTGGAAATCACGCTGGTAACAAATTTATCCAAAATCGTAATAGTTTTACACATTTAGAGCAGCGAATTTGCTAATATTCATGCCAAAGTACCTTTCTAATGTGCAAGTCGAGAGTCTTTGCAATGATGTCATAATAATTTTGTCCCATTATGAGGTCACAACTGTAGCCAAACCGGGGTGTAACACTTTTCACAGGACTCCTCTCAACCAATTAAATTGCTAGAATCATCTCATATTTTGGATAAACCTAGATCTGACACCATGCCCTGTATACTGAGATCTGACATCATACTTAAACCTGTATACTGAGATCTGACACCATGTCCTGTATACTGAGATCTGACACCATGCCCAGATTACCTAGATGTGACACTGTACATTGCAGGACACTGAAGGACAAGAGAGCGTACCCTGTCCTCCGCTCTGTGCCGTCTCACTCTGTGTCGCGAGGGGAGGCGGAGAGGCTGGTCAATGCTGCCACTAAACTCATAATCGCTACAGTACGTATCTGCCCAGCTCAATATTACCCTTTTTTAGTATTGTTCCAAGAATTATTATTTTCTTTCCACACTGGCATATCTAGAGTAAGAGGCACTCCAATAAATTGTATACACTATGGATCCCTTGTTCCTACTATAGTGATTCTCAACAGATGCTATTTGTTAGTATTTCATAGGAATAAAGTCTCTGGCTTTGAATATTCTCCCATGTTTCCTTTCTGTAATAAACTATTCTATTTTCCAAAGTATTTCATTCCATTAAACCACAAATCTGACATTGACAAGTGTTGGATATATGGCTCAATGAAAATATTGCTTAAATCGATATGGAATTACAGTGCATTCTTGTAGATGTATTGAATGGAATAGACATGACATGACATGACACAATCTGGACTGGTCAGTGTCTTCCTTCTTTCCAGGAGAGTGTCGACCAGTCCACTCCCCATGGCACTCCCAGAGCCCAGACTGCCCATCGACCTTTCGAGGTGAGTCATCTGACCCCGCCTCCAGCTGTCAATCAAATCAGTAGACTACAACAGCAACTTCACCATCACAAAACCTGCTTTTTATAATTTGTAGTAAAATGCTGTAGAAATATCTGTAGTCTGTGATTATCATCATTCTTTATTGTTTATTGAATCTAACATTAGAAAATTTGAGGATTTTTGAGATAACTTAATGAGCACTTTATGAAATTCATGCCATGTGAAGCCTCATGAACCAGCACTTGTTTTGATGTTCAATGTATCGTTTAATTGCACTTTACTGCTACTAATTACACAGGGTTCTCTAATGGATCGTTATCTGCGCTCACAGTCACAGGTAGATAGATTGGGCTGTAAACCATATATCCGCATTATAATATTCTACAATGTTGACAATTACGTCATCCTTGAGATCAAGGTCAGTAACTGCTCATTCATACGCTATGTCTTTACATGACATGTGTATGTGGAGTCACTGGGCCTAGATGTTAAAGGATGTAATTTGGTAATAGATTTATTATTTAATTTGTATATAAAAAAATACAAAAATCTGTCAAGATTTCACATCATTACCGGTAGATATTTTACAAAGTGAATTTCACTGTGAAGATTTGATATTCACAACAGTAATCATTTGACTGATGTATCCACAAACAGTTGTGGATGGCTGAAATCGGCCATAGGTTCTTGATGAAGTCAAGCATTGATTCTGTGCGACGTCGACCAAGGCTTCTGTATAGTCAGCCATTGATTGAATATGGAGTCAACCATTTGCTTTTGTCTAATATCAACCATTGGATCTATCTAAAATTTGCCATTGGATCTGTATTGAGTCAATATTTGTTTCTGTATTGGGTCAACCATTGGATCCGTCTGAAATTTACCAAATGGCATCAACCATAGGTTCTGTATAGAGTCATCTATTGGTTCTACCAGAAGTAACATGGGTAACTGTATTCCATCATTGATGATCTGGTGACCTAAAGAGATTGTTTGGATTGCAGTTAGAGCCAGTTTCAAGGTTATTTTGTTGAAGGGTTCTTACATTGTGCTAATGTTGCCTGGTCCCCAGCCCTGCCATGAGATCCATCAGCATCTGGTCCACAGTGGTTGCTGTTGTTGACCATCATCAGTCATCACAGGGAACCATGTTACCATCCAGACTTGTGGTCAGAACACTGTGTCTGAGAACTATGTGGTATTTATTGTTATTTGTTGACAAGTGTATGGTCTGTGACTGTGGTCAAATGCTTGCATTCATAGACATAGTACCTCTGCACACATTGGTGTGGTAAGTCTACTGCCAACAGCTCCTTCTCCAACCCTGGGACACTGGTCTGTGTGTGTGACCACTGTGTGTCCAGTGGTTTAGTAATCTGTAAATATACACACACAGAACGGTCACAAATGTCAAGGCCAATTCAAACAAAAACACATACAAACCTAAAGCTTGCTTTAAGGAAACAAGTCATGAAGCTATTGACATTACTATTGATACACAGGACTGATTTAAGGCCAGTGGAAATTGTTGTTGGCTATCATTACAGTGATCAGTTAACAGATGTATGGAGTGTATGGAGCGCCATTAATCATCGTGGCTTGTATAGAAGCTCTGCATAGAAACAATGGTAGCTTTGCTTGGCAATAAGTCTGGAAATGATCGTGGATGTTAAAACCATGTATGAAGAATGAAGAAAATCACGGTGAACAAGATCAAGGTATGACATTGTGGCTGAGGATATTGTGGCTAAGGATACTGTGTGACATTTACATTTGAGGATACTACATGACATTGATACTGTGGCTGAAGACACTATTGTGAATCAAATCAACACAAGGAAATACCCTTTGTAGGATAACCGGTTTGGTATGATGAAAACAAAAAGAAATATGTTTCGTTAAATGGTAAAATGAATACTTGGTTAAATGGTAATCATTGTTTTTATCTATTTCCAAGAATTGTCAACATTTATATATATCGAAAAGCTGCTTAGATTTACACTAAATGCTTCTTTTTACAATTATCAACGGATTTATCCAAGAACTTCATTAGTGATAATCTCATAGTATAACTTACATAAAGTAGTTTAGATATTAATAAATATTGAATTTCATCATATTGATACTTGTATTGGGCTATTCACTGTCAAGTATGACTACATTGTTGAGTTTATTTGATTTACATTAATCACTTTATACAACAGCGGTGCTAGTTTAGCTAATTTCTTATGAAGACACATTGACGTTTAGTCATGGTCTGCTTTCCCGTTGCGAAAGTACTGCGTGTTATGTAGTGTACCGGTACCGCATGTAGTGCAGGTTTTGTGACAATGCTGCATGCAGTGTACGCCCCTGTTACTTAAGTACAGCAATGTCCCGGTACCTGTGCTTGCAATGCCCGTGTGTTGTTTTGTAGACATCAGTTGAGAGTTACCCTGGTGTGTGGGGTATAGATGAGGAGGAGGCCATACTGTTGCACAATGCTTGTCAGGTATTGGTGTTCAGGCCTCCATGGTGCCTGTCTAACCCTGTCTAACCCAGGCCACTGACTCTGTATCTGCTGCTGTTCCATGTCAAGTCCTAGGTCCCGTTCCACAATGTGATTCTAGCACTAAGAGAGTCTTAACTTCTACATGTTAACATAGAGCTATGACTCTTGTAGAGCTACGATTGTCCTGTCCAGCGGGAGCCTGGTTTCAAATGTGACTGATTGCGATTGGCCATGAGGATTGAAGACAATCAGTCTCATCTGAAATCTAGATATCTGAACTGGACGTTTAGCAGCATGTAAAGAGTCTGCTGATAATTATGCTAAATATAAGTTGGCTATATAAAATCTGGTGTGTGTGTTTTGCTTATAATCGCTGTTATATTATTCCTGTTATGTGAAACAAGAAAGTACCGCAAACATTGTGAATGGTTGACAATTGAAAAACTATGTCCCACAATACTTTAATCCTTTTTAATAAAAGTTTATTCTTAAACAATTGTCAGAAAAATAGCTAGCACATGCACCACTATATTTCCTTTTCAAACCACCAGTAAAGGAAAAGCTATATGGTCAGTTTTAACATCACAACTTGGAACTATTCACAACAGTACACAAGACAATATCTGCTGTATGACATATTGCAGATCATAGAAATGTCTGCCATACAGAAAGCTGATTTTCACTAAAGCTAAACAAACACTATGTGACTCTAACAGTGACTTCGTACACCTGTTCATGTTTGATCACTATCCTCAGTGTTGACTTATAACATGTACAAACCAACCAAAGTAAGCAATCACCTCAATATCAGCTTGACGCTAATCATCCAATTTGTCATATACATCTAGTTCATGCTATATTCAAAGATGACCTAAAATGACCTATTGAAATAGGTACACAGTCACAGAGTAGATACTTTATGTGAACAAGTACGTATATTTGTTTATGTCTGTATTTTCACATCAGTTATCAACCATTTGTTACATTTATACTCAACAAAAATGTTTAAGAGCCAGCAGATATTTTGTTGGGAATCTTTCTACCAAATTTTGAACTTGGCTTGAGGAACATGGTGCCATCTTCTTCTTATATGTCTGTACGTTCTTGAAGAGTATCTGGATCTTGTAGATATTTGGAAATTCTTCATTCTTAAAATTATATATACATTTCGTGGTTACCGAATATATTATAAGGCTGTCATCATAAGGCGGGGGGTATCTATTGGACCCCACAATCAACCTTATATCGAGGGGGCACTGTACTAAATTTATATATCCAAAAATGTTCCTGGCCCATACATATTTTTTTCTCTCAGAATATTGCAGTAAAAATCTGAGTTTACTTACACATTATCTTTGATGTAGTATTATTTGAAATCCTGTGTAAATCTTTCAGTTATTTATCTCTCCACAATAGGAGAGTGTATGCATTATATTTTATTTATCAGTTGTAGCAGGATTTTCGGTATTCATTATTCTCAACGATGGGAAATATGCCGTTTATTTTACGCTGCTGTTATATCTCCAGTCTGACTATACCTTCTACACACATGCACACACGCAAGCAGGCATGCACGCACGCACGCACGCACGCACACACACACACACACACACACACGCACACACACACGCACATCTCGTGTCAGCCATTCCTAGTGTCCTCTATACACAGTACTTCCTTGTTTGACAGCAACTGCTATTAACGAGGTGATGGATACTTATTAAATATTTATTACTGTCTGGTATATGAATGTGTGTACTCACTATGCCTACTTCTTTATTGACAGACGACTACATGCATTATGGCCACATTCTGTGCATGTAATTGAAGTGTGCTGTTATTTATGCATGAGTAGAAAATATTTTACAAATTGCCAAATTGTTATGCATGAATGAGTTCTGCTGTATTATTACCTAACAAGCATGAGAAAATCAAATGAAGCATGTCCGTGATATTTACATTACCAGGTATTGTTTACTGACAATGAAAGGAATCCTGTAGCAGGAAGAACTAACTCTACTACGTGGGGGTTAGGTGTACAATGTTTATCACTGACATGATGGAGACGTACCAATGGACTATAACGTACCAGGAAGCCTATGTATAATTTAGACTGCTAGATGTGTATACATCAGGATGACAATAGAATTTTAATTATTAAATATTCTTCCAAGATACTCTTTGAAGTTTATTGCCATAAGATGTACTCAGATACTCTGGTGGTAGTACCCAGTATGCAGATGTTATGATGATGTGTATCGATACTGTGGGTGTCCTGTATCATGTAATATCAAAGACCATGTACAGATGGTCTCTGGTAATATTAATTATTGGAATTATTTATTTTAAAAGTCTATCATCAATTTCTACTAACGTTTAAAATGGGAGTTAATGAATTTTTCTAATATGTCATTTCCAAATGTAATCTAAATGTTTCATTTTATTATTGTATTAAAAAACCCCAAAACATTTCCAATATTTCTAGTCCACTACCCGTTATATACAATTGCTGTCTGTCTGCATACACTATGCAATATTCACAAGTAATTTAATAAATATTCAGATTTGAAGGAAAGTATATGGACATCAGTGCCATATGGACATCAGGCCTTGAAATTATTAAACATTTTTTTAATATTATTTCATTCTCAACTCAAGTTTTTCACTAATCCCTATATAAAATTTGCGTTTGAGCATGAAATTGTACTTACGTATGAATGAAATATTCCTGCTGCAATGAAAAACACTAATTCATTCTGTTGAGTACTGTATACATGCACAATGACCCCTCGATATAACATGGTTCGATGCACCGCAGATTTGGATATAAGGCGTGGTCAGACGAGATCCCATGTTTTCCCCTTTATTTCCCTGTATTATCTTAAAAAGGCGGGTACAGTGTTGCATCGATATAACTCTGTTCGATACACAGCGGATTCGGATATAAGGTTGGGTCAGATGTGGACCCCAAATTTAGCATTATATCGAGGGGACACTGTACTATAACGCAGGGCTTATGTCATGGACCCCAACTTGAGCATTATATCAAGGGGACACTGTATATGCATGTGCTAAGCATGGACTACAGGTAATGATGCTGATGTTGTTGTAGCCAACAAAGTCTGGGAAGCAGAGACCATCCACAGCAAAATACACCTGGGACATCCATGGCCGCAAAGTCAGTCAGGATGAACCCAAGGTAAACTCAACATATCCACAAAGTGTATTACACGCTACCATTTAATTGTATGTTGATTTTGAGTAATATCAAGATCTTGGGCTCAATTGGTTTTCTTAATTGGTTATTACAGGTGTTCATCTTATCATGAACACATCATTAGCAATGTGAGCATGTCCTGGTTCATGGAAGCACTAGCAATATATAGATCTACTTACCGGTATTATTATTATTATTATTATTATTATTATTATTATTATTATTATTATTATTATTTTATTATTATTATTATTAGCAAATAAGTCATTATACCCCTAATAACTCATCATTACATACAATGCTCTTGTTTATTTGATCCAGGTCTATGAAGACAGTTTTTTGGGAAGAAGTTCAAGGTAATGTAATACTGTCATTCTCTTGTATGAATAAATAAATAGAACATCATTCACGTAAGTTAATAATGACACATTTTTCGTACATTTTACACCTTAATTGACATTTTCAGTCGTCCTTACTCTAGTAATCCTTCAAGTCGACCGGTGAGCAACCGTGTTTACCGCCGCCCGCGGTCCCCGACACCATCCGACAGCGTCTCTACCTCCCACCAGTCCACCGTCACACAGACCACCTCCACCACCACCACCACCACCACCGACCGCAACATGGACAGGTTACCGCCGTCATCTCGGCGAATGAAGTCGTCCAGCCGCAAGTCGAAGAAGCACGACAAGGACGCAGAGCGAGACGACCGGCCCAAGTCGTCCAAGTATCGGACGCGGACCATCATCAACGTCCCGGAGGTGGAGGTGAAGGAGGAGGTGGCGGTGGCGGGCACCACGCAGACCGCCGGGACTCAAGACGACATCGGCATCCAGACTGAGACCAGACTTATCAAGGAGTACGACCAGGTGACTTGACATCAACAGTTTCTGTACAACAGATTGTATTTTACACACATTTTGCTGGGTTCCTGGGTTTCAAGCTTGGGACCATTAACTTTGAAGTCATGTCTTATCACTGCACTGTGTTGTATGTTCAGAATGTCCGTCTGTATGTCCAGTGTCAGTGATGACCTGTGTGTTGTATGTTCAGAATGTCCAGCTGTATGTCCAGTGTAGATAATGACCTGTGTGTTGTATGTTCAGAAACGTCCAGCTGTATGTCCAGTGTAGGTGATGACCTGTGTGTTGTATGTTCAGAACGTATAGCTGTATTATCCAATGTTGGTGATGACCTGTGTGGTGTATGTTCAGAACGTCCAGCTGTATGTCCAGTATAGATAATGACCTGTGTGTTGTATGTTCAGAACGTCCAGCTGTATGTCCAGTGTCGCTGATGACCTGTGTGTTGTATGTTCAGAACGTCCAGCTGTATGTCCAGTGTCGCTGATGACCTGTGTGTTGTATGTTCAG
>JAUTBQ010158461.1:0-13017 GCA_032361185.1 Lepetodrilus ovalis | reverse complement strand
CAAGCAGTACATATGCATGCAAGTCATGATATTAGTGAAAGAATCTAGAAAGTGACTTTAAACCCCAAATTTAAAAATAATAAAAAAAATAATAAAAAAAACATTGCCAATGTGTCGTGGTGATTGCAAGACTCTACATTAACTTTTTGAGGCACCTGTCCCTGTGTCCTATTGGACATGTAACTGTAGGTAAAAGGCTTGTTAATGTGGGCTAATTCACCTGTCCGCCTGTGGATCATCCCTGTCCTAGAGAGGCAGACAATCCTTACTGTCGAGCCCTGGACCGATACAGTAATGATCAGATACTGAAACGGTTGCCATGCTCTGATGGTTGCAGGTACCCACGTCATGGAGGGCAGTGGGAAGATGCTGGTCACCGCCGTGGGCATCAACTCACAGACCGGCATCATCTTTGCCCTGCTCGGGGCTTCGGAGGAGGAGGAGAAGAAGGAGAAGAAAAAGAAAGGCGACAAAGGCGATGAACCAGGTGAGGTCGCGTTAACAGGTGAGGCACTTTTGCCTGACCTCCGGTTCTACTCAATGGTCATGGGAGAAAATGTTTTCAGGTTTTCCAAGATTTCGGGATATCAGGATGTGTAAAAATGCTCTGAATAAGTTGAAGTATATTATCCAGACAAGTAACACAACTTGCCATCCGAAAAACTTTATGTCCATTGCTATGGACGTATAAATTTATTCCGTTCTCATATGTTCTTAAAGCATGTAATTTAAGTTTGAACCAAATATATTCCTTTCATGACCTTTCTGTAGTACCGGTATGTTGTTATATTTTATGAAATATTTTTCAAGAATGATCGTCTTCCTGAATGACAAATATAGGACCAGTTTGTAGTAGTACTTTTTGAAGTTTGTGGTAGTGTAGGAAAGATGCATTTTTGACTAGAGATGGAATTTTGTGATTTTTCTATGCATGAAAATTGAGACATGATTTGGGGGCAAATGTAAGGTGAAACAATCAACAAATATTTGTGGTACTAAGACAAAAAAAATGTTTCTGCATATTTATCAATGGGTGTTATGTAACCCTTTATCTGATACTATATGAGATAAATGCCAGTTTTTATAGAAGGATTTTCTGACTAGCAATGTTTATCTAATGAATAACAAATTACATAGATGCTGGGGTATTGCACACCATATCCTGTGCTGCCAAATTTGATATATCTGTAAAGGTACAGATTTCCGCCACGAAGTACAAGGCAGGCATGCATGAACATGCTGTGTATGTACTAACTGGAGCCGCTGTAATGCAACTAACTATTTAATCGCATACTATTCTGTTGCATGGTATACTATCACATCCCAAGCCATCTCTACAAAATGTCTAAACTCAGTTGCATAGGTGGTTTACCGATAATTAGTCTCTGCCAAGGTCTAGGCGTTCGATCTGTTCACTATACCGTCACTAGTTACTATTAATACTATGCACACTACAGGTTACTATACTGAGTATTGTTTCTCGAAGCTCTCGTATCTACTACGAGACCATAAGCACTCAGGTGGCGATCTCTTGTACATTGCGCGTACACGAGCGCTGTGGTCTGTCTCGTAGTGGATACGAGAGCTTCGAGAAACGATGTCAAGATGTTTATTTCCTGTAAAGGGAAGCAATTCCATGTCCACGAGAGAGGGAATGGCTTTGGAGCGATATGTAATAGGAAGCAGTCTACCAAGGGAAGTAACAGCTGGTGGAAGACCAAATTGATGTCCACATCCATGAATAAATTATGCAAAATTTTATTCAGAAATAAATAACGGAACGATCGATTTAAAACATCAATGAAGAAATTAGCCTTCAGCAGTCTTACATTCAGATACAACAATTGGATTTCAAGAATAGTTACATTACTTTGACAGATCACTAAAAACACTCATTTGTATAGTAATCTATAGTGTGTATATTGATCTCTGTGGTGTGTATAGTAACTTGTGGTGGTATAGTAAATAAGGTGCGGAATAGTACATAGGGTGCGGTATAGTGTGCAGTATAGTACATAGGGGGTGGTATAGAACATAGGGGGCAGTATAGTACATAGTGGCCGTATAGGGTGCAGTATAGTACATAGCGGGCGGTATAGTACATAGGGGGCGATATAGTACATAGGGGGCCGTATAGTACATAGAGGGCTGTATAGTACATAGGGGGCCGTATAGGGTGCAGTATAGTACATAGGGGGCCATATCGGGTGCAGTATAGTACATAGGGGGCCGTGTTACTACTGTTAACCGTGTATCTTGTTATTCACACAGAGACATATCTGACACATTGAGTATGTAATTGACGTGTAATCAACAGTAGCATCTCGTATCCAAATAGTTTCCAAATTATTTACTTTCACTTATAAGTATATCAAACTTTTAAGTGTTTTTCTTTCTTGATTGTTTCAGAAGCGAAATATGAAGGTAGACAGACCTTGGTCTTTCTTTTCTCATAAATCATTTTCGCACATTTTCCTTTTTTTATCATATTTTACTCGTAACAAGTGTTTTTCACGCTACTAAGCCTATAGTCTACTCGAGAGATTTTTTTCTAAACTCGGAAACGTTTCTTTTTACTTTTTCGCCTTCTGCTAGAGGTAGTTGATGTGAAGCTCGTAGCTGTGAAAGGTAATGTACACGTGGCACAGTGGTGTCAGTTGTTAATGTAGTGCTGTATACCCGATCTATATTACAATAGTTAACCCATCTCGTCCTGTGTGTAGATTGTTCTTTTTTTTACCCCCACTTTGCCACATTAAACATGTATACACTGTATTGTGTAGAGTCTACCCATTGTAGATTATTACATCGTCTACATGCCAATGCATTCAGGCTTCAGGTCTCTCTGAGATATTCAAGAAGAAGAAACGCTTTTTGCAACGGTATTTTTGCATTAAGAAAAACGTTTGATTGACTTTCTAGCACTTTGCGTGCAAAAGTAACATCACGAAAGGAAAAGTTTATTATTTTTTCTAAATGTATTGCTTCTTTTTTTTTTATAGGTATATTGAACATCGCATGTATTGTTCAGTTCAATATTATAGTGTATTCAATATTGGAACGAAATATATACAAATTCAAACACTTTAGAGATACTGACATGTGATTGGTCGATTTGGGCGTACCTTGATATGAACTGATTAAGAAATAGCAGCAGTTTTTCTGTTTCATTTTTTTTTTTAATTTGTCCACCGATTACATATTTAACTTCCTTACAATCAAACCTGTGTATAACTAGCTACACCTGGATATCTGATAATTAAGGTATTTTAAAGTCGTAGGTGTCCCATTCCCATGTAATAATGTTTAGCGCAATGTACTCTGCAATTAGGAACCCATCAGTTCTGGTATCGAATTCTTCACCAACAAAAACATTAAGAGAGAAAAAGGAAACATTTGATAGGGGGAATAAAATGACTTTTAACATTTCCAAGTTATGTGAGCAAGTGTGGGATTTTTCTGTTAACTTTTGCTGATGGTGTGCCGTTTGGGCCATATCTTTTGCTGATTAATGTGAGATCTGGGCCATATCTTTTGCTGATGGTGTGCCGTCTGAGCTGCAGATAGTGTGCTACTAATTCCACTGACCTCGTCTGTGCACTTTCTAACTTTTCAGGGCCACGAAACAATCTGGGACAGACCGAGCCATGTAAGTGTCTGCTCGCTAAACTGCCACTCTCCAATGACTATCCGTTCTCCATTCCGTTCCACTTCTGCTCCGCTCATTCTGTTAGTCTGTCTGTCTACGAATCATCTCTTACATGTCGCTCAACTCCATAGAGTAAAAGTACCCCTCCGAGAGTTACCTCCCCTTGATGCATCAAGAACTATACTCCACTGGTGATATTGAAGTTATGTTTAGGTCGGACGTGATGTCACGGTATTGCTCACTTCTGAGAGTGTGTGTTGCAGTTTGGGCACTGTGTGTGTGTGTGTGTGTGTGTGTGTGTGTGTGTGTGTGTGTATGTGTGTGTGTTAGGATTTACGATAACATTCGACCATTTGTCCTGATTTTGCTAATTACATAATTGTCAATACCTAGTGCACTAAGTTATTGTTTTGGTAATCTTCGAAACCTAGTTAATTTTCCATTGTAATACAAAAAAAATAAAGTTTTTGTTAGATTCTTATAATAAACAGTTTTATAAACAGTTTTGTAGCAAACTTGTAAACAAGCATCTTGAAGAGATTATCGTTCTTGAATGCATCATCGAGACCAAGAAGCAAATTTGCATGCTTTTTTTAATTCTTTCTGTAGTTGGAGACATTTTCATTTGCTTTTTTATGCATGCTAACATTTCTTTATCCCAGATTTAATTTGTTCCAATGCATGAAATGTTGTCTAATATTGTCCTATTATCTAGTCAGTCATTGTTCATAATATGTAGATTCTCTTCACAGGCCGAGCAAGGTTTGTATGTATTTTTGAAATATTCTTTTTGAAAATGGCCATAATAAACATCAGTTAGCTCAAATCCAGGCAACTACAACAGATCAGATGTCTCGGTCTTGGCATTGGTTGACATTGATCACATCTCCACACACTCGGACAGGGGTGGAAACTTGCCTTAAAAACTTACTGGCCCGAGTAGTACAAAAAACATTAATTCATACTTATATGATACTAACCTCACTTCCATTTCGTATCAGATGTATGCCCGAGTGACATAATTTTTGTTTTGAGCGACCATTGCCGAGCTCCAAACCAAAATTATGGCACGAGGGAATTACATCTGATACGAAATGGAAGCGAGGTTAGTATCCTATTTCTTACCCAAAGTGTCATTTATGTAGTTTTCGTAAAAAAATAAAAAAAATTATTTTGATCAAATGTATGTGATTCTATGCTGAAGTGGACATATTTGTGACGTCGCAATGCACCTACGACGTCGATTCATTGTCTAAAGTGATATTAACCGTACGGTTCGTATCCATATATTACGAACCAGGATATGCTTGTCCTTGTGGGTAAGAATAACCCTTAGGATACCTTTAGCATTGGGAGAAATGGCCCGGGCTAGCAGGCTAGTGTTAATTTCCATCCCTGCTCAGGGGAGATGAACATGTAAATTCTAAAACTAGAAGGTTCTGAGTTTAAATCCAACAATTTGTTAGTCTGCCATGAGACAAGAATTGCCTTGAGGGTGTCATAGAAACTTTGTTGTAGGGATATATAGTGCTATATGTGGATAACAGACATTTGGCAACTTGTGGTCATTTGATGACATGCAGGAGCTTGCTTGAATCTTGCTTGCTTAAGGCAGCCCATGAAGTGGCTCATGGATTATTCATGGTCTAAGATTTTATGGCAGAGAATTCAATGCAGATTAGCTCATGGTTACAGACCAACTCAGTTTTAATCTTCAAATTTGAAGCGAGTGCGCATGAAGAGCTCCATTTATAAAGGAGGTCAGTCAACAGGAACAAGATATTGCCAACAGAAGCTCGAACCTTTTTTATGAAGCCAAACGCTCTCTTATAAGTCTTTCCGATACTGTCCAATTTGGTTTATCAAGAAGGTAGATGGTTAGATAAACGTGTAGTCAATTAATGAGGGGATAAAACCTAGAATAAAGAGGAAATCAGGATGAATTTATTTGCTGTGTATCAAGAAATGCTGTAATCTTTAATGTTTATTATCCTTAAGAATTCCAGTAGAAAGGAGGCTGTTTGTTTCTCTGGGTGCTTGACAGTGTTCTTGAGGTATTGATTTTGTCTCAAATCATGGTCACCATATTCAAGATCTTAGAAAGTGCTTTTGGAATCGACATTCTTTCAGCTCTTGAAGGTGATCAAATATGTCTGCACCCAAGCGGCAGAGAAGCAAACTGTCAATGTGTTAAAACAAGGCTCTAGACTAACATATGCCCGACATACAGGGGCAAATTAAATGACACTGCGGGCAACCTATTAACATATTACACCTTTGGTGCCTTTTCAATCTTTGGGTTGCTTGTAGTTGGGCTAACACATGTTTAATCCAGAATGTATTACTATTTTAGAGATGTCTATTGCATAAACTTGTGGCGGTATTTTCCACCTATACATTATTATTGCTGTTGATATTTTATGTACTCCTGGTGACTGGCTATTTGTTTGTTACAACCTGTTGAAGTTATCACGCATGCGATGGTCTGATGGTATAATAACGCAAATTTCAAAACATTAAATGACATTGTTCTACTTCGAATTTTGTGTTTCATCTTGAAAAGTGTTCAGTTTAGAGTTCGACTTCCATTTTCTTTATTGAAAATGGATTAATCTTTGTACGTTATTTATTTGAATAGGTTTTGTTGATAAATGACCGTTTTGAAGTATTTATGACCGACTCATGCATGGTAACTTTGAGAATCAGGATTGTGATAATGATTTTGAAATTTTCAGGAATTTGAGAAGAATTCTATTATTAATGTACATGTTGAAAAATAATTCTAGTAAAACACATAATAATGAATATAAGTACTATTACCACTGTGCACTGATTCATCAATAATATTGTTTTCAGTGTCAAAGGACTGATTGATTATAGTTTATTTAATGACTACACTTAGTATAGGAAAAGTACTTAGCTTTTGTGTACTAGACTATGAATGTGTAGTGATACATGTAATTTCACAAGGGTAAAGCATTCTAGGATTATTTAGTAATATCTGTGTAAACCACTGCATGATCCTTAACGGTGGCAGCACCAGAGGCATGTGTCTGTTCAAATACTCTTTAATTTAATTGTAAGCATGACCATTTTTCATGTTAGAGAATTGATGAATTTCTGCACATGACTTATTTAATTTG
Source organism: Lepetodrilus ovalis (assembly GCA_032361185.1). Classification (NCBI taxonomy): domain Eukaryota; kingdom Metazoa; phylum Mollusca; class Gastropoda; order Lepetellida; family Lepetodrilidae; genus Lepetodrilus; species Lepetodrilus ovalis. The sequence goes on along the minus strand of JAUTBQ010158461.1, from coordinate 6,225 downwards.
AGTAAAAGCACTTAGGGGAAAAAATATCAAATCTTTAGTGATGTTGCACCTTTTTTTTTATTTTCAGCTGAATTTTTTGCGATAGAATTCTTCTGAAATTCTAATTTTTATAGGTTGTACAGTTTTAGCATTTTTCGTTTTGAATGTTAATTTCGATTTCTTTCTTTATTTTTACTAGTGCTCTCTAATGAAGGCGATGCCAAAGTGGGTACGTTGATGACTTAGATGTTGTACGTCTGCGTGGCTGCAGTTATCTCCCTTTGCTATTTATGTCGCGCGTAGCATCGCTTTGGGGTCTGGTCACGTGACATTTATTCGGCACGTTCCTCCAATATTCACTGTCTTTTTCTACTTCCATACTTGCACTCAATTACGTTTATCCTGTCGTCGTGTCGATATCGCGAGAGACGTAAAGCTATTGAGATGTCAATTAACAAGTGCAGGTAAACAATGACTGCGTGAAAATAAAAAGCATTGTCGCTCACAGAAATAAATACAGTAGAATACAGTGGATGACCCCTCTAATTCGAATTGCTGGGGACCATTAATATTACTTCTAATTATCCGGGTTTCTAATTAAGAGGGTCACCTAGCGGTGTATGACTGGGACCATGAGACAGTTTAGATTTAAGCGATATTTCGAATTCGAGGGTTTCAAATTTGCAAAATTGTATTGTGCTTTTCGGATATCTGGTCACTGACAAAGTCGATATATTGGTGAGAGTAATTATATCCAGCATTTCCAATCTGACCTGCAAATGTCATACAGGAGAGCCCTACCCTAAATCATTGTGTATTACATGCTTTTACTATAGTTGAAAATGACGTAAACCTCGATTTAGACTACTGAGATAACCCTGAGATTATAACTGATTATTAAGCATAATTTCATGTTCAAACTAATTTTATACGGGGATTTTCAAAAGAAAGAAAGAAAGAAATGAGTACTTAAACATGTTTAGAAATCTCAGTGCCCTGACTCCATTTAAAAAAAAATACCATTACTTTCTGTTGGAGGTGTTATCAAAAAATTATTTTATGGAAAGATTTAATCAACTTGGAAGTTTGAGAGCATGTGTATAGCGGTTAGTTTACTTACGGACATTTCCAGAAGTAACAACATGAATGATCAGCTTCAGAAGTAACGACAGCACGATTGACCAGACCCAGTGTGTTACTGCTGCTGAATTGGAGTAACCATGTCACATTGCATCCCATCAAGATTCCCGCAGCGACGCTAAACTCTATAATCACTCGCTCACTCACTCGCAACTCATCACATCTGGCCACATAGATTCCTATCACCTCTCTCAGCTGGTAGTTCATACACAGATACACAGGGGGAAACTTGTCTAGAAAAATAATACCGGGTAATGCATTTCTAAAGTGGACTGCTCAAGTTGACCGCTGGCACATCAAGAGCTGTAATGTTTCTGTTCGATTATTCTTTGCATGCACCATACATTGTATGTACTAGTTCAGGCCTTGGATGAATTCGCCACTTTTAAAACGATGAAAGGATTAAAAAGAGATCCATTTTTCGTCCTAGTTCAGTCAGAAATAATTTTCGAGCAACGTTGGTATGATAGTTTAGACACTGGTACTGGGTGGAAAATAACATCCAATGTTTCAGTTTCAAAATGGTTTATATCTCGGGGCCTGAACAGTACTTTAGCTTTCCAGCATGTTATTGTCCATGGAATGTGAAGAAAAGAAAATCTCAAATGGATAATGGAGATTAAAATAACTTAATTTATTACAATTGATTTTCTAATTATCACGTGTGTGTGTGTGTATCTTTGGGGCTGCTGCTCATTCAGTGAAGTAGAACCAGATCTATGAACATCAACACCATTCTTTAAGATATTAACGCAGACAATATTGGTAACGGACCTAATACATATTTCTTAATTTTAGAAATAAAATAATATTTTGGTCGGCATAGAGTCAGTAGATCCTCTCACACTATCGTCTAGTCACACATCATATCTTCTGTAGCACAACACATCTCTATGTAGAACAGTAGAACTGATATTCTGCCGCTAGGGCCGAGTTTGAATCCAGACATCGCACACCCGGTACCTTCTCTGCGTAGGAGGATAGATCCACCAGGAAGGAGAGTAGTCATGAGTGACCTCCCCTTGGCAAGATGGCGGCTCACCTCGTCGGTCTGCGGAGTTGTTTACTGCTACACATGGTTATTGCGGGTTTTTCTCCCAACATAATCATTCTGTAATGAGAGAGCCAGTGAGATGGATGCTACCAAATTGTCAATTATAATTTTATGAAAACACGCAGGAAATCGACAGGAACTATATCGCACATGAACATCAATATCGTCATTTTCATCTATAACAGTTCACATGTGCATGATCTAAAAAATAATAATCCAACATTGCAGCTTGTGTGATAGAATGTGATATAATTTCGTAAAACAGCATGATTGTTTATCATAGTAAAGCATTTATATATTTACCTATATATCGTACTTCAATATCCGTTAAGTTTCTGTTTATGCAAGTATTTGTAAATCTGGCTTGAATAATTATGTAAGGATGAAACTGTAGCTGTTCCGTCAAACCATGTCAAGAGTCGCACCGTCTTTGTATCCAGCTTGTTTTGCCTCAGCATATAGGCGGCATCAAATTAACAACTGGCCGTGCAATCAAATTAACAACTAGCCGTGCAACTTTTCCAGATATTCAGATGAACACGGTGAACACGGCGACAGGCAACTCCCACAACCAGACGGTGAACATCCACGTCCCGAACAAGGACCCGCTGCCCACGGTGGAGGAGAAGATCCCAGAGGAGGTGAAGGAGGAGAAGAAGAAGGTTCAGCGCAAGGAGAAGTCAGTCCTGCAGAGCAAGCTCACCAGGCTGGCCATCCAGATCGGTTACGCTGGTGAGTCCCAGAACCCGCTTCCACGTCCTTGTGTCGTATCGGCGCGTGTGGGCGAATGATTACCTCCCCTGCGACGTAAAAACGACATATAACTCGCTCATTCACTTCCATCCTTAATGGTGTTTGAACCCCTGCTCGCTGGTTATCTTGGGTGAGATATTCCCACTGCGACATAAAGCAGTAAAGCACAATTCTTTATTTTTTTTACAGAACGGGTAGTTATTTGTGGTCGTCATCCAGGTGTAAATTTTATTTTGTTTTTCTCCAGGTACGTTCATCGCTGTGCTGACCGTCCTTATCCTGATACTGAAGTTCTGCATCAACGAGTTCGTCATCAACCAGGTCCAGTGGACATCCACACGCACTGGACGCTACCTGGAGTTGTTTGTCAGCTACTTCATCATCGGCGTCACCGTGCTGGTGGTGGCTGTCCCCGAGGGGCTGCCCCTGGCCGTCACGCTCGCCCTCGCCTACAGTGTCAAGGTGGGCACAAAGCCTCCCCCTCTGAGCAAATGGGTGAAAGATTTCCACAGTAACGTTAAACTCCATGATCACTCAGAGCACAACCCCCCAGACTGCAGTTGCAGGGAAATCCCCAGGTTCTAGTAGAGTTGCAGGGAAATCCCCAGGTTCTAGTAGAGTTGCAGGGAAATCCCCAGGTTCTAGTAGATTTGCAGGGAAATCCCCAGGTTCTAGTAGAGTTGCAGGGAAATCCTCAGGTTCTAGTAGTTGCAGGGAAATCCTCAGGTTCTAGTAGTGTTGCAGGGAAATTTCCAGGTTCTAGTAGAGTTGCAGGGAAATCCTCAGGTTCTAGTAGTGTTGCAGGGAAATCCTCAGGTTCTAGTAGTTGCAGGGAAATCCTAAGGTTCTCGTAGATTTGCAGGGAAATCCCCAGGTTCTAGTAGAGTTGCAGGGAAATCCCCAGGTTCTAGTAGAGTTGCAGGGAAATCCTCAGGTTCTAGTAGTTGCAGGGAAATCCTAAGGTTCTAGTAGATTTGCAGGGAAATTTCCAGGTTCTAGTAGTTGCAGGGAAATCCTCAGGTTCTAGTAGTGTTGCAGGGAAATTTCCAGGTTCTAGTAGAGCTGCAGGGAAATCCTCAGGTTCTAGTAGTGTTGCAGGGAAATCCTCAGGTTCTAGTAGTTGTAGGGAAATCCTAAGGTTCTAGTAGATTTGCAGGGAAATCCCCAGGTTCTAGTAGTTGCAGGGAAATCCCCAGATTCTAGTAGAGTTGCAGGGAAATCCTCAGGTTCTAGTAGTTGCAGGGAAATCCTAAGGTTCTAGTAGAGTTGCAGGGAAATGTCCAGGTTCTAGTAGAGCTGCAGGGAAATCCCCAGGTTCTAGTAGAGTTGCAGGGAAATCCCCAGGTTCTAGTAGAGTTTCAGGGAAATCCCCAGGTTCTAGTAGAGTTGCAGGGAAATCCCCAGGTTCTAGTAGAGTTAGGTTCTAGTAGAGTTGCAGGGAAATCCCCAGGTTCTAGTAGAGTTGCAGGGAAATCCTCAGGTGGTATTGTTATAGCAGACTTGCTGGGTTGCAGTGTCGCATTGGAATATGACATTTAGTTTCACTATGGAGTCATTGGGTTGTAGTAGCAGAACCTATGTGTTGTATTCACATTGTCTTGGAAAACTAATAATAAGCATATTTATTATTAGCCTAACCCATCGTTTAAACCATGCTGGAAACAAACATATTTTACAATTTAATATCAACTGAACCCTTGGTTTCAGAAAATGATGTTCGACAACAATTTGGTGCGTCACTTGGATGCCTGCGAAACCATGGGAAACGCTACTGCTATCTGCTCAGATAAAACAGGAACGCTGACTACGAATCGGATGACAGTTGTGGAGAGTTTTCTTGGAGGTGTGTATTCATATCATGTCATTTTTATATCTTTGTTCATAACAAATGGAGGGTGGGGGCGGGATGCAACGCAGTGGTAGACCGTTGGACTTTGGAGAGAAAGGTACCGAGCTGAAATCCCACCCCATGAGGCCCGGCATCAATGTTCGCAGAAGTTACATTTCTGACGCAATATTGATAAGATGCATTGTCTGTAGAGTGGCACTACAGTTATCATCCTTGGTCTGTCAGTACCAGCCGGTGCTTGCAGGTTTACTGCAGCATTCAGCGCTACGGATGTTGCAGGTTTCCTCCTGCCCTAAACTGACAAGTCGTGATGTTAAAGATTATAGAAAGCGACTGTAAACACCATTTTTAATTTTTAATTTATTTATTTATTATTTTTTTGGGGTTGTTTAGCAAACAGGAAATTAAATGACAATTTGTATATTTTTTTACTTTCAGGAACTCATTACAAGACCTCACCTAATTACAGCGCAATCAACGAAAGAGTAGCTGACCTATTAGTGCGCTCTATTTCCATAAACAGCGGCTACACGTCTAAATTGCTGGTAAGTACATCAAACAGTAGACTAACTGTAATCTCGGTGTGGCACATGCTACACAGAGGCGTACAGGCAACATTTCAAAAAGTTCTAAAGGAATGGGTTGAGTAACAACTGGATAATGGCAGCTTGTGTTGTATGTTTTTCAAGGCACAGAATACCACATTACTAATATAGTGCCCCTTGGATATAACATGGTTCGATGCACCGCGGATTCGGATATAACGCGGGGTCAGACGTGGATCCTATTTTTATTTTTGTTATTTCCCTGCAATATCGTATAAGGCGGGTACTATAACGTATGTCATGGGCCCCAACATCGGCGTTATAACAGGGGGACACTGTGTGTACATTATAATTATTTATTGTATTATTATTATTATTATTATTATTGTTGACACTATGTACATTATAATTATTATTATTATCATTATTATTATTGACACTATGTACATTATAATTATTATTATTATTATTATTATTGTTGTTGACACTATGTACATTATAATTTATTATTATTATTATTATTATTATTATTATTATTATTATCAGTATCATGCATTGTGTTATTATGAACATTATTATCTTAAACATTGTATTATTATGCATATATTCTTATTCTTATTATATATACCATTATTATCAACATTGTATTATTAACTAGGGGTGTAACGATAAGTCAATAAGTCGACCTATTGCAATAGTGTGTGTCCCGATAGCAATCTATCGATAGCAATTTTAACAGTCGATAACTATTGCCGATAGTATGATGGACTATCGATAGATCCGATAGTTTTTATTTTTATATATTGCTTGAAGGATTCGCTTTTATTAAACAGATATTGCAATGTACAGAACACTGTCAAAGTAATAATGCGTGATATTCCAACGACAAGATAATAAGAGGAATG
>JAUTBQ010158450.1:0-13017 GCA_032361185.1 Lepetodrilus ovalis | reverse complement strand
ACCATTACGGACTGGCAGCACCGAAACTACAGACATTATACTCCGCCCAGAGTAAACGGAGAAATCATCGAGCTTGAGAAATTTGAATCCTCCCGATCTGTTGCCATTCATCCCTCAGGTCAGGGTTTTGTGCTGGGGACGGATACGTTTCTTCGAGCCTATGAAACTAATGGTGCTTTACGCTGGCGACGTCCGGTACAAAATGCCTGGGCAGTGAATATCTCCGGAAATGGAAATATTGTAGCTGCAGCTCTGCGTGACGGTACTATTCGCTGGTACGACTGGCAGGATGGCAGGGAGATCATGGCACTTTTTATGCAAAACAATGCCAGAGACTGGGTTGTCTGGACACCAGAGGGGTTTTATGATCATTCGCCGGGGGGAGAAAAACTCATTGGTTTCCAGATAAATCAAGGCTGGAATAAAACCCCGGACTTTGTATCCATAGAACAGATGTATGACTCCCTGTACAGACCTGATATTTTTGTTGCCGGTTTTCTTGGGGATGATCAGCAATATCTTGCAACAACCCGTACTGTTAATCCCAAAAAAGTCATAAGAAGCGGCAGTCCTCCCAATGTAAAAATTGAATTGCCCGTGAAAAAAACAGATCAGGAAAGTATCAGGCTAAAAGTTCATCTCACAGAAGGAGATGGTGGATTGGGCCAGGTTTTATATCGGGTGAATGGAATTACCAGGCTTGAAAATACCGGGCAACGAAAAACAGGCGATCGGAAAGGGCAGTCTTTTGAAAAAGAACTACCGTTGGAACCCGGTCAAAATATCATCGAAGTGACCGCCTTTAACAGCAGCAACGAAATCGAATCCAGGCCGGCTCAGGCCTCTGTGTACCGACAGACAACAAAAGAACAGAAAAAAAAGCCAACCCTTCATATACTCGCCATTGGTGTGAATAAATATCGGGATCAGGCCCTGAAACTGGAGTATCCTGTTGATGATGCCAAAGCTTTTGCAAACATCCTGCGCCAGAGCAGCAAAAAATTGTTTAGTTCTGCCCATGTTGAATTTTTGCTCGACACTGAGGTAACTGAAAAGAATATGGCTAAGATGTTCAGTAATCAGGCAGCAAAAATTAAACCAGATGATGTCTTTGTACTCTACATAGCAGGTCACGGGCTTGCCGTGGAAAGCAATTATTATTTTCTCCCCTGGGGGCTGCTGTACAAAAATGAACAATCTGTGATTGATAATGGTATATCCAGAGAAAACCTGCAGCGGTTTCTAGCCATGATCCCTGCCAATAAAGCTGTAATTCTGATCGATACCTGTAATGCCGGTGCCTTCAGTAAAGTGTCAAGCCGTGGGTTAAATGAAAAAACCGCAATCAGCAAACTCATTCGTGCCACAGGCCGTGCAACAATTATGGCCTCAACTGAAACCCAGGCTGCCTATGAAGGTTACAAAGGACACGGTGTTTTCACCTGGACGCTCATCGAAGCTCTTAAAGGAAGAGCTGATCAAAAAGGTAATAAAGACGGCATCATTACCATCAATGAACTGGCTGAATTTGTAATGGAAGAAGTTCCCAGAATCACAATGGAAAAGTGGAAATATGAACAGTTTCCTCTGCAAGATCTTACCGGTCGGTCATTTCCCCTTGGGGTGACTGATTAAACTAAACCAGCGAAAATAACTGCTCTTCAAAACAGTTGGGTTAGTAGTATTAAAACTTCTCTATTTTGAGCCATTGATACATAAAGTACGATGGAGTTAAGAGAGGTTCAAGAAATCAAGATCGATTTCCTGATGAGATTTGAACAATATGTACATCAGAGGAAAAAGATAAAAGGTGAATCATGAAAGAGAAACATACCTTTAACCAAATACTCAGCAGTGCCGGTGAAGTGTTCAGAAATATAAGACCGGGGCCTGACTGCCCACCCATTGATCTTTTAACTGCTTATACCGGACGCGAGCTTACAACACAGGAGGCTAAGTCGATTTCTGTGCATGTTGTCGGTTGCAAAGCGTGCGAGATGGTCGTTCTGCGGCTTGAAACTGATCAATATTTCTGGAATGAAATGCTTGAACGCGATCAGGAAACAGCCCTGACAGAAGCTCTGGGAAAAGAAGGAAAGAAGGTCGTTAAAGAACTGATCAAACAGGAGACTGCCAGACAGCCTGTTTTTATTTCTAAAATTAAAGAAGCCATGGTCGCCTGGGTTACACCACTATGGCAGCCACTTTATGCAGGTGAGGCTGTTACGGCTGCAGAGATTGAAGAGCAGTCCACCAGGTTTGAAATGGATTACGGCGAATACATAAACCTCAGCTGTCACTGGCAGGATGAGAAGGACAGCCAGGCCTGTATTGATCTGTCATGGCAGGCCAATCTTCTCCAACCTTCAAAAATATGGGCCAGGTTCATCGATCCTGAGAAAAACATAATTTTGACTGAAATTCTTCTTGGAACAGAACTCGAAGGTAGGCTTCGGATCTTGAGCAGCGAGCTTAGCTTCAATCCGGGCACGGATAAATGGGCTATTGCCATAATCGTTGAAGAATAATTTATGAGTATTCATTTTGCCTATCCCAATGTCCTTCCTAAAAAAGGAGCTTTTATTGGCTGCGGCCGTTATACGGTATTTGCACCCGACGATGCACCACCTGCCAGATATAACGAGGTTCAGGATGCCCCAAATACGCCAAATAAAAACAGTCTGAAACGGGCTGTCCAACTGCTGGCGTCTGAATCATACGAATCCACATACTCACTGTTCCACAGGCAGGATCAATCTGATCAAAAATACCAGGGGGACTCCCTTGATCTTGCCTGGTTCCTCGTTCATATCCTGCGGGCCCATACATTAAGATATAAAATTAAAACTGATATCTGGTGTACTGGAGTAATCCAGGTGGATGGCAGCGGTCCACATCTGCTGGATGTAAATCCTGACGGCTTTGCTCTTAAATTGCAGGCCTTTCTTGATCCGGCAAATACAGACTTACTGTTTATAGTTCCCCTGGCCAATCTTGATCCCCCGGCGCGGTCACGTTGCAGAGAAAACAACGTCCCTATCCTGCGACTGAACGATATAAACAAAAACAGTTTGGATGCGATACAGAAAAAAACTATTCTTGCCGTCGCTGCGGATGAGTTATCACTTCTTTTGGAGTTGTTTTTTGTGCTTCCCTCTTCCCCCGCAACAACGAAAAAAAAGACAGGATGGTTTCTTCTATTTTCACTGCTGGCTTTGAGCGGGGGCGTTGCAGGAACACTTTATTTGTCACGGGAAACACCTGAACAAAAGAATCTGGCTCTACCTGCTCCATTACTGGAAAATCCACTCTCTGCTCCTTTACCAATTGAAGCCTCACAGGAGATTTCCGAAAACAGAAAACCTTCTGCCCCAAAATACAATCCTGCAGATATTATAATGAAAGTGGAGCAGGGAAAGTTTTCATCCATCCCATCTTTTTTGAATGATACTTCTGTTGATGATAATATTGAATTACAGAAACTGAGAGAAAAAATGGGGCGTAAGCTCCTTGTCCAGGGAGAACTGGAATATCGGCTTGAAGATGGGAAAGAGAGTAAAATTAGTATCTCTACAGATATAACGCCACCGGTTCTCAATCATCGCGACTACTATCGCCTTCGTTTTCAGATGAACAGCCCTCCCGATGCATTGTATCTATATCTCTTTCAGGTGGATTCAAGGGGTAATTTAACACCACTATTTCCAAGCTCCCAATTTGGCACCAATAATCCGGTCAGACCCTGGCAATGGCCCATCTCCATTCCTGATCAAGATGATAAGTGGATTTTTTTAGACCAGCTGTCCGATTCTACCCGACAACAATCTCTGGAAATCCTCTATGTGCTGACCACACCCTGGCCTGCCAAAGATATAGAATCCCTGAGCAGAAAATTGCTGAATAAACCAGGGAATGAAGATGAGATTAAGGCTCAATTGCTGGCCAGCCTCTCTCTTCGGCAACAATTAAATATACCTTCAATAACCTGTATTCGCTGGAGTTTTTTCCATGGTCAGTAAGAGGATCGAAATAAATATAGCTTAAATGAGCTGATGCTCTGTGTCTGACGATACGTTTATTAAGAATGAAACTTTGTTTCCATTTATTTTAAACAGAGAGGATCGGGCATGAAATTATTTTTGGTTTTCTTTTTGAGCATATTTACCGCTGTCTGCTGCTTTACCAACTCTGCGGATGCTGAAGGTAGAATAAGCACCAGTCGTTATCAGACTCTTCACATAAAACAGATGGCCCACAGAAATTTTAGCAATCATGGCCGAACAGGATATGTATATGAAGAGCAACAATTCAGCCTGTATGGCAGCAAATCAATAAGCATCGGCACTGTTCAACTGGAAAAAAACAGCAGGATAAGAGAAATGTATATCGCTGTTGATATGAAGAGAAGTCAGAGAATACAACGTTTATCTCAGAAAAGAAAAATATCCATCGGTCGAGTTTCCGGAGATGTCAGCCGTCTGAAATCATTAAATGTTTTTGTTAACAGTAATGGAAATATGCATTACTAATTGTGTATAACAATCCGAACACCACCCAATAAGGTAACTCCATGAAAACAATCCATGCATTATCTGCCGTATTTCTGATGCTGCTGCTCTCTTCCTGTACTGGTCTCAGCACTCAGGACATTCTGGATATCAAACAACCACCTAAACCCGATTCTGTTGCCAGCGATTATTCAAAAGCCCTGGATAAATTCAGTGCCATGCTGACCACATATGATCTCCCGGAAACACAAGTTGTTCTGCTTGGTAAAACTGTACACAACAAGACTGCCTGCGCCAACCTGCCCATGGATATCACTCAAATGGTTGCAACAGCAGTGAACAGGCTTGGCGGGAAAATACGATTTGCTCCATATGATCCTGTCTATCTTGAGCATGAAGCAATTTTCCTTAGTCAGTTTGGCGTGCCCATGGGGCGTGAACTACCTGCATTAGTTATTGATGGTGCTATTACAGAGTGTGATGAAAACCTTGATGCTCTGGAAATGGGAGTTGATGGAGACGCTGTCGGAACTTATCATGGGCAAGAGGGAGAACTAAGTGGTGGTGCTAACAAAACGAGCAATATTTCTCGCATTACTCTCGATTTTCATTTAATGGAATACTCCAGCAGCCTGCTGTTGCCAAGGATACAATCATCTCTGGCCATTGATATAAAAACGATTGAAGGCGGATATGATTTTGCCATACAGGTTCTGGGTTCCGGATTTGGCCTGAATCGCTCACGAAAAATTACCCAGGGAAAACATGAAGCCATAAGAGCCGTGGTTGACATGAGTATGTTGCAGGTTCTTGGTAAGTTTCTTCAGGTTCCCTACTGGCGCTGCCTTGAGGATGCAACACCTGATAATGAGGTTATAAAAGTCCTGGAGGAAACTTTTGCAAGAGTTCCACGAGAAAACGGTATTGCCGTCATCCAGAATCTTCTTCAGAAACATGGCTATACTTCTGTTCAAAGCAGCGGGGTGCTGGATGCTGCAACCAGAAACGCAATCAATGATGTCGCCAGCAAGAGTAATAATCAGGCGCAGGCACAAATTAGTCCTTCCCTGTACAGCTATCTGTACATAAATCTTCCATTGGATTTTTCTATTATTGAACACTATTCCGGAAATACCTACGGTGAGTCACAAGGATTGACGACTCTTCCTGAGCAGGAGAAAACCAAGTCGACCGCATTATCAAAAACAGGCACTACTCAATTTACCTTTAATCTCCATACAGCTGTGGTTTACCGTCCGGGTAAAATGGGTGAAGTTGTGCTGCTTTCAGGCGACATACTCAAATCAGGCGACCATTACAAGGTGGTTGTGGAGCCGGAACAGGATTGTTTTCTGTATGTTTTTCAAAAAGACAGCGCCGGGAGATTATTTCTCCTCTTCCCACGAAATGACAGAAGCGATGGTCTTAATAATCCGGTACGCGGAAATAAAACCTATGAATTTCCAGGTGATGAAAAATATTTTTTTCTGGATCAACGAAAGGGGGATGAACAGATATACTTTTATTCCGCAGGTAAAGAAGACCAGTTCATTGAAAATGTTGTCAGGCAACTCAATGAGAATATAGCAGATCCGCTGAAACAGCGTCTCGAAAAAAAGTTGCTGCAATATTTATCCACTAAAGATAGTGTCAATGCTTCCGGACCGGGGAAACAGCTTGCTCTTAAGCAGGAAAACGGACTGCAAACCATCCAGATGAGTCGGGTTCAGAAATTGAGCAAAGATACATTGTATGTTTTTCCATTCAAACATCAATAATGAATTTTAAAACAGGACAAATGAAAACAAAGGATAAAAAAATGAAAGCTACAAATGTACTGTTGGCAATATGGAGTATCTGGTTTTGCGGCGCATGGTTTTCCAGTATGGAGGTCTGTGCAATGTCCACAGCTGATTATATTGAAGCTCTTAAACCATCATCGGGACCAGTAAAAGGACAACGAGGTGTTGGGGGAACAAGCTTTTCCTCTTCTGCACAGGATTCTCTGGAAGTTGCCCTTCGACTTCAATTTGCTAAAAACAGCGCAGAACTTTCTCCTGATGCGGTTGCACATCTTCACACTCTTAATGCGGTTTCAGAACTTCAGAATCTAGCTGCAGCACTGGAAGATGCGTCACTACGCCAGTTTAAATATCTGGTTGAAGGACATACGTGTGATCTTGGAACAGCAGAACATAATCTGGCACTCTCCAAAAAAAGGGCCTATGCAGTGGCTGAATGGTTGACGAAGAATACCAGCCTCTCTCCCGAGCAGTTCGAAGTCAGCTGGTATGGAGAAAGCTCGCCTGTTGTTGCAAACACCGATGAAAATGCCCGAAAAGAAAACCGACGGGTTGTCATTAAAAATACACAGCAAAAAGTTGCAGTATCCCTACAAAGCAAACCGGCCACGTTACAAATTACCAGGTATAAAAACGGACAGAAAGAGATAGTGAAGAACGGCGACACATTACACTCAGGAGAACATTATTCCCTTGCCTTTCAAACAGCTTCAATGCCATACGCCTATGTCTGTCAAATGGATTCCAGTGGAAAGCCAGTATTGCTTTTCCCTAGCCCGGAAAACCTTCAACAAATAAACCCTGTTGCTCCCGGGTCTACTTATCAAATGCCTGGCGATTCCGACCTTTTTTATCTGGATGAGACAACAGGCACAGAGCATCTTATTCTAATGGTATTTAACACAGCCGTTGAGAATCCTCTGCTTTCCTGTAAAAATGCTTTTCAAAATAATACCGTGGCTCAACGCGGTGTTGGAGGGATTGGTAGCATTACACCTCCTTCTGCTGTAGATACATCTACACTAAGGGTAGAACAGAATAATCAATTATGCGAGATCATGCCTGATGGAAAAACCCGTGGCCTGGGCGGAATTTCAAAACCAGCTCAGACAATGACTTTATCAGACAGTGACTGCAAAGGATATTTTTTGAAACGATTTTTTATTCACAAATAATTACATTGCTTAAAAAGGATATGAGATCAACATTTTTTTTAATGACTAAAGCACAGATGTTTTGTCTACAACTCAACAGAGCAGGACTTCATAACTTCTGCAAAAACTAACCAGGCAGTTAGTCTGTTCCCTGGTACGTATATCCTAAGGCTACACAAGGCGCCCCTATAAGGATATTGCAAACTTCCACGCCCAACACAAATTGTTCCTGCAACTCAGATTGTTGCATACTTCTCGCGCAGTAGCTTTTTATTAACTTTGCCAACACTGGTTTTATCAATGGTATCAACAAATTTAACCTTCAACACTACAACCTGTTTTGAAACAACACCTTTGTCCACAAAGCCACGAATATGTTTCCTCAATTCCTTTTCACTAAGTTCTGTACCCGCCTTTTTAACCACCAGTGCCAGTGGTTTTTCACCCCACTTTTCATCGGGTAAACCAATAACTGCGACCTCACTAACTCCAGGATACGGCGTTAACAAATCCTCAACTTCAAGAGAAGAGATCCATTCGCCTCCTATTTTGATAACATCTTTCATTCTGTCTGTAATTTTGACATAGTTATTCTTATCCAGATTGGCAATATCTGCTGTGTGGAGATATCCATCCTGCCAAAGACTCTCAGAATTTCGTGTATCTTTTAGGTAGCCTTGTGTCAGCCAGGGAGACCGGACAACAATTTCTCCCACACTCTCTCCATTAGCAGGAATATCATTCATCTGTTCATCCACAATTCTCAATTGAACCAGTGGAAGTGGTCGTCCGGTCTTACACCGAACCTTTATCTCTTCTTCTTCACTCAAATCGTTTTCTGTTACGTGGGCAATGGTGAGAACCGGGCAGGTTTCGGACATACCGTAACCTGCAAAAATATCGATACCACGTTGCAATGCAGTACGACACATTGTTTCTGGTAATGCAGCACCACCAATCATGACTTTCCAGTTAGAAAGATCGATTTCATTAAAGAGTGGATGACTCATGAGTAAGTGAAGAATAGTGGGTACACAATGGGAAAAAGTAACACCTTCACTTTCAATCAACCTCAACAATATTTCCGGTGCGTATTTTCCAGGATAAACCTGCTTCAAACCAAGTGAAGTAGCAATGTATGGGACACCCCACGCATGCACGTGAAACATCGGGGTTATTGGCATATAAGTGTCTTTCTGATGAAACCGTCCCTGATCCACAGCAGTACCGAGAGCAGCCATTCCGCCCAGAGTATGCAGTACCAGTTGCCGATGACTAAAATAGACACCTTTTGGCATACCGGTTGTTCCGGTGGTATAAAAAGTGGTGGCTCTGGTATCTTCATCCAAATCCGGAAAATCATAATGACTACTGCCATTTGCCAGTAATTCCTCATATTCTCCTACAAAATCCAGGGAAGTCTTCACTTCGTGCTGATCATCCTGAAGCAGGATATAGCCTCTAACAGTATCAATCCGCCCTTTAATCTGCTCCAGCAAAGGCAAAAACTCTTCATTGATAAGAATAAAATCATCTTCAGCATGGTCAATGGTATAAAGAATCTGTTCGGGTGACAGACGAATATTCACAGTATGTAACACAGCTCCAAGCATTGGAACTGCATAAAAACATTCAAGGTAGCGATGGCTGTCCCAGTCCATCACTGCAACTGTATCACCAGCTTTCACACCTATTTTTGTTAAGGTACTGGCTAATCTGCAGATTCTCTGTCTAAACTCAGAATAACTGAAACGAGCCTTATCACTATAAACGATCTCCTGTTGCGGGTTATCAACAACCGGTGCCTGTAGCAAATTTTTTATAATGAGAGGATAGGTGTATGCAGAAGCAGTACGTTGAATCAAATTATCAGACATGATTGTCTCCTTAATATATTCAAAAAGTCAGGGAACCGCCAGGATACCCTGGAAACCGGTGAAATAAACATTTAATCCTAAAAAACTATACAATTACAAAAGATATCACAAGCTCTGTTACTCGGTATATTCCATTTTCTGCTGGCTCGTGAGTTTTTGTTCAATCAATTTACTACAGATTTCTTTCGTCAGGATTTCACAAATAAAATCTACTGTGATATCATGCAAAGACCACATTGTACCACAGGGATAACTTGTTATCATTCCTCTTCTGCTTAAGAGAAATGATTGAAACAGACAACCACCTGCCAGGATTAAACTATTTTTTGCTTACCAAATTTCAGACAAAAAAACTTTATTTAATAAAATGAGCAACCCAAGAGACTTCGAGAAAATAATTCTAAAAGACCGCCTGGACTCTCTCCACAGGAGTATTTTAAATGCTTTTCTTACAACAGTTCCGATTGCTTCCATCTACAGCCTGCTTCATCTGGAAAGCAATCACTGGAGCCTACCTGCCTGCTGGCTTCTGTTCGTCATAACAATATACGCAATCCGTTACATACTCACGAAACGATACCAGACTACCCAGTCCCTGCAACAACAACTGATTGCCTTCCGCATAGGCTTGTGCGCAACAGGGATAACTTTTGGATCTATCGGTTTCCTTTTCTACCCGACAGATTCTCTAAATATGCAACTATTAACAATTATGCTACTGATAGGTATTTCCGCAGGTGGGCTAACCCTTCTCTCGGCAGACCGCATCTCCTATACAATTTATAATTTGTGCATGCTGGGGCCCTCTGTCATTGTATTTATTTCTTTTAGAGATCGACAACATTACACCTTGGCGTTTATGTTTATTTCTTATTTAATTGCCACACTCCTTGCTTGTAAATCATTGAACCAGATGCTCCTCTCCTCTCTTAAGCTCCGCTACGAAAATATATCGTTAGTCAACCGTTTGAAAGAAGAGAAAAACCGTCTTGACAATCGACTTGGCCGTATTCTAAATGATAGTCTCAACGAACTTTATATCCTGCATGGTGAAACACTGACCTGTAGACAGATAAACAAAGGTGCCCTAAAAAACCTTGGTTACAGTCGAGCTGAACTGACTAAAATGACCCTGCTGGATATTGTAACAACACTTGACAGAGAAGGATTTAATAAACTCATTTCACCGTTATTGGAGGGAAGCCATGAAACAGTAGTTTACGAAGGTTATCAGACACGAAAAAATGGCAGTCGCTATCCTGTTGAGCTGAACCTGCAGCTGGCAACCATGGAAACTCCGCCAGTACTGGTTGCCACATCGACCGACATTTCAAAACGAAAAGAAGCTGAACAGGAACTTTTTAAGCAGGCGAACTATGACCAGCTGACCAAGCTTCCAAACCGGCATTATATGAATGCCTTTATCGACAACGCCTTTAGCCATGCAGACCGAAACAAAACCAAGGTGGCTCTTATTTTCCTGGATCTTAATAATTTTAAAGACATTAATGATTCCATGGGCCATGCAGTGGGAGACAAACTCCTTACCCTGGTGGCTGACAGGCTGCTCAGTGTCGTCAGGGGCTGTGACACTCCAGCACGGTTTGGTGGAGATGAATTCCTAATTGTCCTGGAAGGGATAAAACAACAAAACCAGGCCGAAATTGTTGTCTGCAAAATTCTCAATAGTTTTAAAAAACCATTCATCCTCAATGAACAGGAAATCAACACCTCAGCCTCCATGGGAATTAGCATTTACCCTGATGATGGAAATTCCGTTGACCTACTCCTCCAATATGCCGATACAGCAATGTATTCAGCAAAAAAAGACAACAGGAATGCCAAGTATCAATTCTTTTCCCAGAAAATGTGTAAAACCATTGCCGAACAACAGAATATCAAAAATCGTCTGCAACATGCCATAAAAAACTGCGAATTATCTGTCTATTATCAACCGAAGGTAGATATTCAAAATAACATGATTATCGGAGCCGAAGCTCTGTTGCGCTGGAAAAATCCTACTCTTGGAAAAGTCCCCCCATACATCTTTATTCCAATAGCTGAAAAGTATGGTTTGATAGACAGTATCGGGGAATGGGTCTTAGAAGAATCCTGTAAAGAAGCAGCTATTTGGCAGGCTATGGTCAACAGAGATGTGCATATTGCAGTAAATATTTCTCCACAGCAATTTCGGTCGAACAATCTTTTAAAACATATCGATTATGCGCTCGCTGACAGTGGACTTTCCAGCAGGTTGCTGGAGGTGGAAATCACTGAAAGTCTTCTTATGCAAGACACCGAAGAACCACTCACAGTACTTAAAGAATTACGAACCAGAGGCATAAAGCTTTCTCTTGATGACTTTGGCACCGGCTATTCTGCTCTTAGTTACCTGGAACGATTTCCTCTACAGGTTCTCAAAATCGACAGAAGTTTCATATCCAATCTCTTTGAAAATCGACAAAACAGAGCACTGGTAGAAGCAATTATTGCAATGGCTCATAGCCTGGAAATGAAGTTGGTTGCCGAAGGGGTTGAAACCAAAGACCAACTGGAATTCTTACGTGAGAAAAATGTTACTATAGTTCAAGGATATCTGTTTAGCCGTCCTGTTCCAGCCAACGATTTTCGTACACTTCTCGCCAGTGGTTCTATCACTGCTTCTTAAAAGCCATAGGTAGAATACTTCCTGAGGTGCATTCCTGACTGCTGGTACCTGGAGTATATTTAAAATTGTATTTCCTCCAAAGTCTGCTATTCCTACTTTAATAAGAATTAAAAATCCCCATTCTATTTAATACTCCGCAAGGTAATAAACCTGAGTCAGTAAAGCTTTTATTGGCAGAACCACAATTTAACTAATGTCAATTTAAGAGATACTGATTCTGGTTTTATTTGTACCTAATCATCTCCTAATAAGTTCCTAACATTTCCCTAATAAATCTTTAGTAAATGAACCAACACAAATATCGAAAAGCTTATGGCTATCCCAGAAGCTTTTCTTGTTCAGAATGGGTACAGGATTCACACCACATAAACGACTATTAGCCAGAGTTTTTAATGCAATTCAATATTATCCCACCACGAATCATAAAACACAAAAATACCCTTATATTCTGCTATCGGCCATCAGCCGCTACCACAAAAGGACGCTTTATGGTCAGCCAGCCACCATCAAACAGACATAACCACTTGACTTTTCGGTCAATGTTTACTACTGAGTGGTCATGGGCGGTGTGGTTATAGCCTTTTCTCTACTGAGTGCTATTTCAACAGTTTGCCACCGCAACTAATCCATTGAACTCATAAACCAATGGCAGAAATTAATCCCCATTTTGCTCAAGACAATAAAGTAAAAAAATAAGAAGTCCAAAGTTTTATAGAACCAGGAGGTGATGATATAAAATAGCGCTAATAACTAATAATTAACCTATAAACTTCGACTGAATCTGTCAGAAAAAATTGTCTGTGGGTGGTCGTTAATTACTGGAGGAATGCTAATGAAGAATTCTATACTCGTTGGAATTGATGATAGCGAGCAGAGTATACGTGCCGCAGAATTTGCAGCAGCTGCTGCAAAAGTTCAGAATGTTCAGTTGCTGGTGGTTTATGTAATCCAATGGTCTCCCTTTGCCTTTAATACTCCCGAAGAAAACGAATGGAGACATAAACGCCG